>APFE030413953.1:79075-99410 GCA_000404065.3 Pinus taeda | reverse complement strand
GATCACCTTTCACACACTTGCACTCATTTGTCTATAATCATCATTCCATTTTAGGAAGATAATTTAATCATAAGCAACACCCCTAAACAACAAAAGCTCTAAGAAATTACTTAAGTACATATAGTACACCCTCACTTCATTAGTTTACGAGCCCCGGGTTGACAATTAATACTAGCAATTTAGATAACACTAAATTGACTAAATAGTACCTCAAGGATTTTGCCCCTCATCGCCTGTGGTCCTCTTGACTATAGCTCGATGTCTCCCCAATTATTCTGAAGTGGCACACGAGCACTCATGGCACAATCATCGTCTGTCTCCACTTCCTTCTCTGCCCTTGATGGTGTTGCCTTGGTCTCGGAGGTCTCTCCCTTACTCCTCTTCCTTGGACACTGGGTCACACAATGACCCATCTCCCCACAGTGGAAGAATTTGACCTTGGAGAGGTCCTTCTTCTTATGTTTCTCCTGCTTTCCCTCAGATGCTAGGCCAACATCCTCCTCCTCCTCCTTCTTGATTCTGATCCCCTTGCTATTGCTTCCTGCCTTGGTCAGCCTTCTAATCTCTTCTTGGTGAAGATAAGCCCACATTTCCTCCCAATTTGGAAGGGTCACCCCGCCGAGTATGCTCTGGACAAACACCTCCCAGTCTTCTGAGACTACATTCAGGGTTGTTCTCACCGTCAATTCTTGATCCAGCATGGCCCCTATGGAAGTCAGTTGATCTTAGATCTCCTTCAATTGACCGAGGAAGGGGTCAATCTATTCTCCCTTCTGCATCCGGTATGATCGCTGTTGATTTTCTAATAGCATCTTCCTCTATAAGGAAGTATGTTGATACAACTTGGTCAGGGCCTCCCACATCTCCTGTGCTGTGTTCTTCTTGGCAATATGTGGTACTATATGATCCTTGACCCCGTCAAGGATGATACTCTTAGCCCTCGCCATTTAATTCTCGTACCTGTTGTTATTAGTCGGGTCAACTGGGATAGCTATCGTCCTCAAGGAAAAGTTCTTGACATGATTCCTGTCTAGTACGTATAAGGTTTTGACCTTCCAGACTACAAAGTTTGAGACTCTGTCCAGTCTATCATGGTCTCTTACTCTGTGTAGTGCCATTTCTCTTCTCCTATACTTCCCTCTTGGAAGTTCTCGGTATGACTCCTCTGAGCCTCGATTTCCCTCCTAGAAACCCTTTTTCCAATGTCGAGATGCCCCTCTCCAATCATCTCTGCAACTACAACACTGATCTAGATTCCTTGGCTAGAAATCCACCTCGACAACGACTACCTCTACCTTGGCCTTTCCCTATTAGGTATTGTTCTGACTATAGTACTCCACCAGCTCCACTCTGCAACTTACAGACAACCTCCTAAACCCTAGAAAACTGAAGGTTAGAGCTCCTAGGCTCTGCACAATCCCAGAACCAACAAATTAGCCTCCTCAGCCAACTGAGTCAGCCCTTCTGGCCTCTACATGGCTCTGTGTCAGCTTGCCTTTGCCTCCCTCAGCCTCTGTGCTACCTCTTCCTAGCTAAATCTTGATGACCCAGGCACTGTGTCACCCCTTCCTTGTTGCTACTCTGCTAGGAACAACTTATGTCACTCGAGAAAACTATTTTCTGCTGCTGCTACTCTATTCGGCTGATGTCCTCAGTTCTCCTGTGATCTGAAACCATGCTTCAATACCATGTTGGAATTTCTAAGTCTGACACGTTAGAAACCCTTCATGCACTTTACTGATTTATTCCTACCTACTTGTTCTGTTAATTAACAAGTTATTTACCATGTAAATACTGGAAATGAATACAAATGCATGCTCAACACATTACAGATCAATAATTGAAGGAAATAGAAACAAGCACACAAGTGACCTCATTATCTTTAGGCTAATGTCCCTGGAAAAACCCAATGTGTGAAAAATGGTGCAACTATCTGAGGGTTTGATTTATTAAGTAGTTTCAGAATACAATCTGGGTGCCAAATCCGGCTCACCCAACAAAGAAAAATCTCGATAATAGTACCTCCTTACTCGAAAGCAGATATTCTGACTGAAACCAAGGATAAACACTTCGGCAGCTCCACAACTCCAATCTACCCCATGAAACCCCAGCGTCAGCCTCTAGGGACTGTGCCAGCCTCTCTCTAGCCTAGCATTAGCCCAAGGTCACCCTGGCTTGCCTTGCATCAGCCTTTGGAGGCACTGCATCAGCCCTCTGGCCCTCTGCATCACCCACACCAGCCCTCTAAGGCACTATGCAACTCCTGGATGGCTCTGCTTGAACCCTTGGCTGCTTTTGCGTCCCTCTCTCTGGCTACTGCACTGATCCTCCCAATTCTATCTCTTCCTCTTTTCTTCTGTATTCGTTGCCCCTTAGCTCTAACTCCTCTTATCACTCTCTCAACTTTCTCAGCAAACCCAACCCCAGAAAATCGAAATCTTGATCTTGGTGTGTTCTCCAAGTGACCCTCAAGCCTCCTTAAATACTTTACTCATTGAAAAATCAACGACCAAGATTAAGTCCCTAATCAATGGCTAAGATTATATTTTCCTTGATCCATGTCTTTTGGGCCATTCTAACACAATTTTATATTAATTCACAATAATATTTTATTTTCCCTAAGTTTAGACTTAGGGACTCCATTAAAAATATTAATTATTTTAATATCTCTCAAACTATTTAGAATCTTTCCAAACCCTTTCTAGGTATTGGAGATCGCTTGTGCCTTATCCTCTCCACCAATTTTCGTGGCTAGATCACATCCGATGCTACCTAAAATCAACATAAATTGGTTCAACTGCATATCTACATTCCATGTTCACACACTCAGGAACATATTGGATGATTCTTTGTATTTAAATCACATTTTGATCAGATCTCATGTACTCATATTTACAAGGAGCGCAACCAAAATGTGGATCAACTTTTTAAAGAGGCGACACACCATCCTAGAAGAGAATGGTTGATACAAGAGGAAATATTGGGTCAGGCCTATCAGTACTATCACAGGCCATATATAGAATAGAATCAGCAAAGGGCTGATAGACCCTAATTTATCATAGTTTTTTTAGGCATCAGCTACAAAAAACTCATAGAACTGAATATTTTTGAAATTTTGTTACAATTTTGTATATACATATTGACCTATGATGGTACACCCTTCCTGGGTTTTATGTATAGACTTACACTACTTTGATGGTTGTTGTCACACGTACAATAATGGCATATACAACATGTAATTTTCCATTATAATAGAAAATTACGATTTTTCCCCGGGGGAGAAAAATGTTTAATTAGTATATTAAATATTTTTAGTAGTATTGTTAGTTATATTTATTAATATAAACAATAATTTCAAGAAATTGTTTAGAGAAGATCACATCAAAATTTATTTTTCAACTTGTTTCGAACCATCTAGTGTTGTTCATCATCAAGATCAAAAAAGCCTAAATTCTAATAATATAAATATTATTAATTATTTAAATAATTCATTTAAAAATCATATGAATAATACCTTATGAATTTTAACAGGGAATGATATTATAAACTCACGGAAATAATAAAATCAAGGGACTATAAATCCAAGAAAATAATATTAAACCCAAGGGATCTATTTAGATTATTCGACACATAAGAAATAGTTAAGTTCAACTTGGTCTTAAGTATAGAGTTAGGTTATAGAGTTAGGTTAAAGTTGTGTCTTTTACTGTACATTTTTAACTGTACAATCCGACGGTCACAATATTAGTTGATCCAACGTTTCACTCTCTCCTCGTATTACCGACACTTGATCCGGGCTTGACACCCAATTGGTCATGAGTTCATATAAAATGCGATGAATCATTTGTTCGGGTAATCCGTCCATGAGAGAAGCTTATGAAATTTTTTCATTCTTTGATTAATAAATTTTCCTGTAGAGGCCAGTTGGCGAGCTGACTTGTTTCCTCTCCTGAGGTAACCACGTCAAAATACTGTGTATTGTATCTGTTTATCTTTTTGTGACGGTGTCCTTTGGTTTTCTGTTGAGGAAAACTTACCTGTTAAAATTCCATTACAGGATCAATATTATAAACTCAAGGTATATAAACCCTAAGATAAATATTATAAACCCTAAAATGATCATGGTTTTTGATAAACTGAATTCAGATATTCGATAGTCTTCATCTTCAATTTGTCAACCTTTCGAGTCTAGACCAAGACTCATCATGAGGACTGATTTACAAAGAAGAGGAGTGGGAGCAATAAATATGCTTAGGTGAGTTTGTCAAGTTGGGAAGCCGACCAGCGAAATGATTTCTATTTAAATTCATTATTATTATTATTTTATTGTTAATAAATTAATAATTTATATAAATTACTCTATAATACTTAATTTTAATAATTGATATATTGCGTTCATTATTGATTATATTTTTCCTTTATGTTTTTCAACTTATTGTAATAAGTTTAGATTCTTTAATAAATTGCCTTTTTTAATTTTAATTTTATTCTAATTAAATAATTGTATTTAATTATGCATCTCCATTTTATCAATGGGATGAATGTCTTTGGTGTTGAACTCAAATGCAGTGCTCTTATAGTCTGTTGTTGTTTTTGGCTGTGGAATTTGGATTTCAAGGAAGGCCATCTACATCTTTCCATGCCATGTGTCAAAAAATGATAACAATCTTCTCTGTGAGATGGAGGTTTGCTTCCAAAATTGATTATAATTATTGTTTTTGAGAATCTCATTCTTAAGCTTAATCTCTTTGTACCTATCAAAAACAATCTTTTCTCTCTCCTTGGAAATTCTAGGAATTTAGCTCTATTTCCTTCTGACACTATGAGGATGAAGGTGCAGTAGAGGATATTACAAATTTGCAGCTTGCAGGTGGTGAGTTTGTGATTATGATGGCAGCCTGATCTTCTGTCTCTTTGTCCACATGTCCTCGAAGTCAATTTTGTTCTTTTCTTGTAACTGATCTTGAACTCTTTGGCTTCACTTCCTATTGTTGATGAATATCCCTCCTCCCTTTGCCTTTTACTTGTTTTCTCCTGAGGAGTGGGAGTCTGCAAACTGGAAGTACAAAAAAATTGTTCTTCAGCGTCCTGCAAGGTGTTTTCTGTCCATTCTAACTAATTAGCATACTTTTCTATCTCAGGCCTCAAGGTATGAATGTAGGGAGTGCTTTTATTTTCTACTCTAATCTTTGAAATAATACCACAAGGGTCATAAGACCGTGTAAAAATCAAGTTGATCTTCATCTCTTTAAGCATTTTGTCTACTTCTTCACCTACTGTCTTGGTATTACATACAAATGGGCCCACCTGTCTCTTTATGTAGAACCGTTATTTCTTTTTAGCTACTACAAAATGAATGTCATCAGAATTTAACATCTGTATGCTGTTTTCAAGGGCAAAAATCCTCATGGGGAGGTATTTTGGGAGTCTGTATGGTGCCAATTTGCATCCATAAACTATGATTTATGTATATTTTTGGTATAAATACCAATCTCCATTATTGGCTTCATCTGTCAGATGTAGAATTATTTTAATATCTTCATTGATTGTGGGTTGTATTGAGTTGTTAACAATGTTCATGGATGGGTTAACAAATTCCTCAATAGATTGTTTGTAAGAAAATTCCTGCTTCTCTTTCATGACCAATGAGGTCCAAAAGATCATTAGTTGCTGGTTTCCTACATCATCAAGATTTTGCATTGCAAAATTGAACTTATCTACTTGATAATAAAGGAACATGTAGATTAAAATGGACGTGTAATTAAACACCTCTTCTATGGGAAATTTTAGAAATTTCTCATGAATGCTATCATTTAAGAATTGACTGAAATTGAATACAATTAATGGTTTACTGTCTATGGAAAATATGGAGAGGAAACCTAGAATTAGCTCATCTACCCACAAACCAAAATAATAACCCAAAATATAGGAAATTATAGATACAATTTGTTTATCTTGATCAGGGAAGATAGAGGAAGGGTATGGAGGATTCTTCTTAGGTAGCTGGGCATTTTCAGGTAAGAATATCTCGAAAATTTTGGCTATGGTAGCAAAATCTAGCTTTTGATAGAGCTGGGTGAGGGCTTCTAAGAAGAAAGGAGCATTATTTTCCACAGAGGGAGCTAGCATGATTTGATTTATAGACTGGGCAGTAATGGTAAAGATAATCTCACTAGATGGGGCCATGATAGCTCTTTGGCCATGGAAATAACATGCCTGACATTTTCTAGTGAATTCAGGGGCTTGGAAGGTCAGAGGGAAGATATGATGGGGAAGGTTTGACTCCCAAAGTCAAATTTCATCAGTCTAGTCTATATTCTTGTCTTCCAACCAACAATATAATTCTAAAATGTCACAGTCACACTGGGTTTCATGAATCTGATAATCCCTATCGGCTAAAGGGATGTGATCTATCTATAGAGGGAGGGATCAAGGGATTAACAATTTTATATTGATTTTTTCTCTTGGGAGGCATGACTGTATTAGTGAAAGACAAGAGAAATTGGCAGAAGAGCTTACCAGGAAAAAGTTGGGGTAACAAATTGTCAGGGGAAGGAGATAGAGAACTGTCAATTTTGATTTGGTTATGGTCGAGGAAAAGCTCTGAGAATGTTCCTTGTGTAAAGTTGTGAATAACATAGAATGAACAGTAAAAATGAGGAAAACAAGAGGATGAGCAGTAAAAGGAGGAAAACGATGTTCCTGAGAGGTTTTAAAAGGTGGAACATGGTGAAATCCATTGGAGGTGGCACGTGACTGTTAAGTTTGAACGGCTACCTGGGAGTTATGAATTTAATGTAGAACGGTTCTTTTGTCGAGAGAGCATTTAAGTGGATAACGACTAGGTGACATGACGAGAGGTGAGTGGTGGAAATGTCATGGTACGGATGCAAGTAAAGCAGGTGAGGGGAAGGTGTTTTAGAGGGGGTAGCAGGTGGTAAGTAGTTTGATAAGAGGAGGGTATGAAATCGGGAGAGGCTACCACGTTAGGATGGGGGCCTAGCAAGAGAAATATCTTTTCGGACCACAACCCCCCCCTCACAAACGATGGAGGTAGGATGGAGAGGGGGGGCTGAAGAACAATACGTACCATGGATCGTAAGGGGGAGAAGGTCCCAATGCTCTGAAAACAATTCCATTTAACTAAATACGACAACACAAATTTGTCCATATTCGCTTTATGCTTTTGCCCTTTTTGACTTAAGATAAAGGTGGAAGGTGAAATATATAAGAAAAGCTTTATGCTATGATGCATATTTTTCCTTTTTTTATAATGTCCTTAAACTTAGGATAAAATGGCATAGACAAATATTTATAAAACCAGCTATTTTACCTAACCTTAATTAAACTAACATTTTATTTTTCTGAAGGGTGCACTTAGACTAGCAAACCCACATTATTTTCTTTTATACATAATGAAAAATAGTCTAAATCCTATCCCTTATTTCTCCTATTGATTCATTTTAAATAGTTGAATTAATGTCATTTTCTACCTAACTACTGATTTACCAAGATTAGACTGTTTGGCAAGTCTTTATTCTCTAGTCTAATTTGCAGAAATTTAAACCTGTTTAACCATGATTACACTATATGATTAAACAAATAACTAGTGATTGTGGCATTTTGAACAAGCTACACACAACCTTCATTTAACAATGATGAAGAAAACTATCTATCAATAGTAGAATTTAGACATGCAACACTTTCGGTATTATTTCTTTTTTGTTTTTCTTTATTTTGGTGGGGTTCAATCTTTTCTTCTTTTTTCAATATTTTTGTTTTTCCTCTTTTTTATTTATACCCTCTTTTCATTTTTTATTCTATTTTTCTTTTGTTTGGAAATCATTGCGAGATTGAAAACTATTTACAATATAATATTCCTGAGATACAATACTCAAATACCTTGAGATCCTATAAATTATAGGACCCTAACGGTGGCTCCAGCTAGGGATGGCACTCTCCCTATCTAATCTAAGTATGTTCTGCTCTATAATCAGTTTCATCATGTCGACCTTATGTGCCTCATTTTCTTCAATGTCCTTGGTTAATGGATCCTCTGTGGCTGGCATCTTAAGCTTCTTTCTCAATGATAAAATGTCTAAATTCCTCTTCTTGATAATCTCCTCTGTAGCATTAACATATTTAGGATCATATCCTATATTTACCACCAAGTCTTCCAAAGATTTGATCCTATTATCCTTTGCTAAGGAGGACACCTTTTCCATTTTTAACTATGAATGAACATTGGCAAATGAAACTTGCAACTTGGAAAATGACATAGTAGTATTAGTCAATGTAGAATATATCATCTCACCAGTTTGGTTATGCATCTCCATATGATCAATGGGATGCATGTCTTTGGTGGTTAGCTCAAATGTAGTGCTCTTGTAGTCTACTGCTATTTTTGGCTGTGGAATTTGGGCTTCAAGGAAGGCCATCTGCGTCTTTCCACGCTCTAAAAAACTGGTAAAAATCTTCTCTGTGAGCTAGAGGCCTGCTTCCAAAATTGATTATAAGTATTGTTTTTAAGAATCTCATTCTTAATATTCTCTCTGTACCTATCAAAAGAAGTCTTTTCTTTATCTCCTTGGACATTGTGGGAATAAAGATCTGTTTCCTTCTCACCATGTGACAAAGAAGGTGTAGTAGAGGATGTTGCAAATTTGCAGCTTGCAATTGGTGAGTCTGTGATTATGATGGCAGCCTACACTTCTGTCTCTTTATCCACATTTGTCCTAGGAGTCAATTTTCTTCTTTTCCTATAACTGATCATGAAATCTTTGGCTTCACTACCTGTTGTTGATGAAGATCCATCCTCTCTTTGTCTTTTACTCATTTTCTCCTGAGGAATGGGAGTCTGCAAACTGGAAGTAGAAAAAAGTTGTTCTTCAGCTTCCTTCAAGGTGTTTTCATTCCATTCTAACTTATTAGCATACTTTTATATCTCAGGCCTTGAGGTATGAATATAGGGAGTTCTTTTATTTTCTACTCCGAGCTTTGAAATAATACCACAAGGGTCATAAGACCATGTAAAACTCAAGTTGAACTTCATCTCTTTAAGTACTTTGTCTGCTTATTCACCTGATGTCCTAGTATTGCATACAAATGGGCCCACCTGTGTCTTTATGTGGAACTGTGGTTTCTTTTTAGCCACTACAAAATGAATGTCATCAGAATTTAATATCTATTTGATGTATTCCGGGGCAAAAATCCTCATGGGGAGGTATTTTGGGAGTCTTTATGGTGCCAATTCACATCCATAAACTCTTATTACTATATAATTTTAGAAATTTCTCATGAATACTATCAACTAATAATTGACTAAAATTGAATACAATGGATGGTTTACTGTCTGTGGAAAATGTGGAGAGGAAACCTAGAATTTTCTCATCTACCCATTAATCAGAATAATAACAAAAAATATAGGAAATTATAAATAATAGATACAATTTGTTTAGCTTGATCAGGGAAGATAGAGGAAGGGTATGGAGGATTCTTCTTTGGTAGCTGGGCATTTTCAGGCAAGAATATCTCGAAAAGTTTGGCTCTGGTAGCAAAATCCAGCTTCTTATAGAGCTGGGTGAGGGCTTCTAAGGAGAAAGGAGCATTATTTTCCAGAGAGGGAGCTAACATTATTTGATTTATAGATTGGGCAGTAATGGTAAAGAAAATCTCACCAGATGGGGCCATGATAGCTCTTTGGGCAGGGAGATAACATGCCTAACATTTTCTGGTGAATTCAGGGGCTTGGAAGGTCAGAGGGAAGATATAATGGGGAAAGTTTGACTCCCAGAGTCTAATTTCATCAATCTGGAATGCATGCTTTTCTTTCCACCAATAATATTGTTGGGCATGGAATCCCCCCGAGGCACGTTTTGGGGCTCAAAGCCCATGTTTTGACCGAGTAATGTTGTAAAGCCCCTCGAATTGCAGGTGTGGAAGTATGTTAGAGTCATAGGGTTGTCCGCCCTAGTTTTGGATCTAATGTCGGCCTACCCATGGTCCACGGACCATGGGATTGTATAAATAGAATGAGGCTCTAAGTATAAGAGTAGTAATAAGCAACTGAGAAGAAAAATAGCAAGAGTCTAAGTATCTAAGTGTGTCTTGGGTTGTAGAGTAAGAGAAGGCTCTGCAGCTGAGTGCATAGAGGCCTAGTAGTCCGAAATTGATTTTGCGGACCGCTGCAGCTGAGTGCATAGGGCAGAGTCGAGTTTGTAACTGAAGAAAAGATTAATAAATAAAGGTTTTGTTACCAACTCGTGTATCTATTTTTGGATTAATGCATGGTGATATAAGTTGCAAATATATTGTTTGTTTACTGCGTGCACATGTATGACTTATTTATATTGCTAAGTGTAACTTAAACACATACAAATAAGCTAAGTCAATCAACTAATAGTAGAATACTAGTAAGGAATTGGGTAACAACAATGCTTAGCCCTCGAGTAGGTATGTGTGAAGGCAACATCTAAAGCTGCGAGGTACAGGTAAGTGCGCATAGCAACATGCACGTAGGGTCTAACTGCAGACTGCTTGAACTCATTAGACATCTCCAGGGTGCGGAAACCTGGTTATAGCACCCTCCCATACTACTTTAGGTGAGACCTCAGTCCACGCTCCGTAGACTATTGCTGAAAGGGCCAGTAGTACCGGGATTTGTTTGGCTAAATCACCTCTGAACTTGGGTCAGGCCCCAACAAGCCAACAAATGGTTCCATTGCCAGGACCGAGATATGCATAACAATTTTTTGATGTCGTGTCACTGGAATCCGACAAAGAAATAAATTGAAGGGTGGTTGGACAGAAAGATTCATGAGTTCTAAGTGTGGAAAAATAGGAATCCGTGAGTATTGAAGGAACAATGGTTAGAGCGTTACTTATATACGGAAATCCATGAAATTTTCTTTGCATCCTTCCCCTCTGAATTGTATGAGTGGATCGTGAAGCCAACAGATAGTCAAGGAAGGTGTAGGCTTGACAAACCGATTGTGTGGACTCCAGAGTTGGTGCACAGACTAGAAGTGTCAGAAGATAAGCTAGCACATGTTGTGGACCATTGTCTCGATCGAATTATAGGAGGGTTTATCACTGAGTTCGTGATAGATACTTCAATTAGCTACAGCGACGCAGAGTGACACTTCCTCAAAGGACTACGAGGTAAGTACATTAAATCTTTGAACACCTAGATTAAAATTCTACTGTGTGAAAAGCCGGTTATGCAAATAAATTGATGTTTGGGGCTACGCGAAGTGGGAGGATTTATAGGAATGAAGGTATTGCAGAGATAGAAACTAGCCCCTTGATTTCACCTTGGTAAGAAAGCGAGGAAGATCTCACGAAGGTTTCACCAAGGAGTGTGATCAGTCTGATAAGGCAGCGAATTCCATGCATACCACCCCCACCTACACCACCATCAGTTTCACCATATTCACCCCCATCTTCGCCCACACCACCTCCGCCACCACCACATTTTAATATGGCGAGCACAATGAATTTTTCGGTATTCAGAGGAGTAGGAAACGAAGATCCTAACCAATTTTGGTTCTTAGTAAAGGCTATATGGGAAGCACAAGGAGTCACAGATGATAATATGAAGAAGGAAACACTGGTTAGTGCCTTGCAAGATCGCGGACTGACATGGTACATCAAGCATTCCAATGACAATCCAAACTTAGGAATTGTAGATATCCAAGTTGCGCTAAACAGGGAATTTAGCAGACCAAAATCAGAGACACAGTCGATCATTAGATTTAAGGAAATCATGCTGCTTCCAGATAAGACCCCATGGATCTGGATCAGAGCTGAAGGGTATGATTCGCAAAGCCAACATGACCTTGACAGATGGGCAGCATCGCACATCGTTTCTAGCGTCACTAACACTACATCTAAGGATCGCGCTGTCACAGCAGAAGCTGTCTACTCAGGCCGAAGCCTTGGAGATTGCAATCAGGCTGCACGAGACCTCAATACAGGATCTTAGCTTGGGAGTGCAATAGATCCACACACAATTGAAAAATTTGTGCCTTGAGATACAGAGTTTGAAACAAGATAGGAAAACTCAGCCAGAGGTGCACGAGGAGGTATGGTGCATAAAATACAAGGGCCAGGGGCATGACAAGGACCATTGTCCAGTCTTTGTGAGCTACCTAGTGGGACGAGGGCCAATGCCACTGAGACTAGAGGCACAAGCCAGGCCAAGCGCGACACTTGCGTTATGGTGCGCGGTTTGTCAGATAGGAGGAAAGCATGCTATAGATAACTGTCATCTATTACAGAAGTATACGCAGACTTCCCAACAGTTATTCTATAATTTGTGCAGGTCAGTAGGCCATGATGAGCATACTTGTAGAAGTTATGAACTGATGATGGATCAGACTCCTACCTACAAGGTTTAGACCGAAACGTGATCCCTCGATAAAAATACAGGGATGGCACATACTAGATTTCAGGGGCATGGATGAGGTCGAGGTGGAATGGGACCAGGAAGGGGTCATGGACAGCTTATTTGTTACAATTGCAGAGGGCTAGGGCATTATGCCCATGATTGTACAAATCCAACGAGGACCTCATGTTTATATTGTACCTAGTTTGATCATGAGATGGAGGATTGCCCCACACTAATAGCGAGGTTGCACAATAAAGGAATACTCCAGCCTCCCCCAATTCAGAACCTGCAAATGATGAGGTCTGAGCCGCGCGAGGAGGACCTGAATGTAAACATCGTACTCCGAAGCGATATCACGATAGTGGATGACAAAGGTAAGCAGCCAGAAGAGAGTGCTTGGGTTGGCAAGGCTCCAACAAAGGAACCATAGTTTGGCTTGGAGCGTGCGAAGGAGACATTCATGGAAGCTAAGAAGAGCTTCACGGAGGCCTCCACTTCAGGTAGTGAAGACAGACTAGAATCGAAGATGGAACCATCAATACTTAATACCTTTCTAGAGACATGCATGAAGTTGTTGCGTGACAGCAAGGCTATGAAAGGACTGCAAGAGCTCATCACTAGATGTGTTGGATCAGGGGAACCACACATAGTCTGGAAGCTCAAGAAGCACACAACGTGAACAGGAAGGGAGATGAGGTTGAGTGCACAAATAGGGGAATATGAAATGGATCAAGTGATTTTGGATCTAGGATCAAACGCGAACGTACTGCCAAAAAAGTCATGGGAGCGCATGGGCAGGCCCATGTTGCAATGGTCCCCTATTCAATTTTTAATGGCAAACCAACAAAAGATCATACTGATGGGAAAATTGTAGATATCGATGGTGTGAGCGCGCTTGCAGATTTAGAAGTGATAGAGATTGTTGATGACAACAATCCCTATCCCGCGCTAGTAGGAATAGATTGGGCTACTGATATGAACAGAGTGATAAATCTAAAGAAGCGCAAAATGATTTTTGAGAAAAAGTCATTGCGCGTAGTGGTACCTTTAGACCCTGCGGAAGGATCACGCTACATAGAGCCAGTGCGCGACGACGATCTAGACTGTATCTACAAGATAACCGCTTGGGAATAGGATTGGGTGAATCCTACAGCGTATGATAGGATTTCATGGGAGTGCAAAAGCTCCTGCACATCAGATTCGGACGAGGAAATAGAATGATGGCAGAATCGGTTACACGAGGTAACCACGCTCAATTGCAACATGATGATAAAGTCACTACGCTATGTAGCAATAAAGGAAAGGGATCTACCTATGTATGATGGGATGACAACGGTGGATGAATTCCTAAAAAAAAATGAAAGTGAGGTGCCAGAACAGCAGTGGTTTGATGCTCTGAAATGGGCACTGGGTGCTACACCCGCAAGATGGTGGGGTACACATCAAAGAAGTTTTGGGAACTGTCACGACTGCAGAAGAATGATGCTCATACGGTTTGGAAAGCCTTAGATACGGATGGAAGCAGGCTATGATGGAAGAAATAGCCTATGTGCCGCCTCTCTAGATGGGTACAGTCATATGGTATGCAACCTACATGAATGCACACTGTCCTTGTGATAGGAACAGGGACCAATAAGTAGGAGCAGGCGAGATAAAGGTGCGAATGACAAAGTATGATAAGACCAAGCGCACTAAAAGTTATCCGCATAAAAGCTTTTGACAAAGTGTGTGAAGTGCTGAACACGGTCCACCATGTGAGATGCATTGACTAGGACTTGCGCATACCTGTAATACTATGGGCTTATAGGAAAACATGCAAGAAACTGACGGGACAAACACCCTTTCGATTTGTTTATGGCGTGGAAGCCGTAATGCCAATGAAGTATATTGTCCCTAGTCTAAGAATAGCCGTGCTTACAGGTATGATGGACCGCGAAGCTTTGGAAGAAAGGCTCGAGCAATTGGAAGAGCTTGATGAGGAACGGTTCTTGGCTGGTTTTCATTAGCAGGTACAAAAGCAGCGTGAAAAGGCCTGGCAAGATCGCCATATTAAATTGCACACCTTCAAGGTAAATGATTTAGTGCTGCTCTATGACAGTAAGTTTGAAAAAATTCCAAAATAATTCAGAATGCATTGGTTGGGACCATACGTGGTTAAGGAGGTCACAGACGGAGGTGTGGTCCAGCTAGTCAAACTAAATGGAGAACCCTTCCCAGGCAAAGTGAATGGCAACTACTTGAAGCCTTACACAGGCGGGTCGGCTATCTGATTAGCCGGCAGAAGCACAAGTCTTCGTGCTCCAGGGAGCCGAACAATGGCGAGGGACTATAAACATATATCGATATAGATGTATGGGAACAGTTCAGAAACGGAGGTCTCAGAACAAATGATGCAACAGATTCAGCAAGTCGTGGCTCAGCGTGCTACCGAAATCAACACAGTTCAAGGATAGTTGGAGGAAATTGGTGCCAAGATCATCGCGTCGATAGAGTGACTTGAGGGCGAGTCATGATGTTTGTGTTGGGGGCTTGTTGGGCATGGAATCCCCCCAAGGCATGTTTTGGGGCTCAAAGCCCATGTTTTGACCGAATAATGTTGTAAAGCCCCACGGATTGCGGGCGTGGAAGTATATTAGAGTCATAGGGTTGTCTGCCCTAGTTTTGGATGTAATGTCGGCCTACCCATGGTCCGTGGACCATGGGATTGTATAAATAGAGTGAGGCTCTAAGTATAACAGTAGTAATAAGTAGCTGAGAAGAAAAATAGCAAGAGTCTAAGTATCTAAGTGTGTCTTGGGTCGTAGAGTAGGAGAAGGCTCTGAAGCTGAGTGCGTAGAGGCCTAGTAGTCCGTAGCTGAGTGCGCAGACCCCTGCAGCTGAGTGTGCAGGGCGGAGTCAAGTCTATAACCGAAGAAGAGATTAATAAAGAAAGATTTTGTTACCAACTCGTCTATCTATTTTTGGATTAATGCATGGGTGATGTAAATTGCAAATATATTGTTTGTTTATTGCACTCACATGTATGAATGATTTATATTGCTAAGTGTAACTTTAATGCATACAAATAAGCTAAGTCAATCAACTAATAGTAGAATACTAGTAAGGACTTGGGTAACAACAGTGCTCGGCCCCCAATTAGGTTTGTGCAAAGGAATAATCTCAGGCTGCGAGGTATAGGTAAGTGCGCGTAGCAACATGTGCACAGGGTCTAACTGCGGACCGCTTGAACTCATCAAACATCTCCAGGGTGTGGAAACTTGGTTCTAGCACCCTCCCATACTACTTCCATTAAGACCTCAGTCTGCACTCCACGAAATGTTGTCGAAAGGGCCAGAAGTACCAGGATTTGTTTGGCTAAATCACCTCCGAACCTGGGTCAGGCCCATACAAGCCAACAAATATAATTCTAAAAATTCACAGTCACACTAGGTTTCATTAATATGATAATCCCTATTGGCTAAAGGGATGTGATCTAAATCTATGGAGGGAGGGATCAGGGGATTAACAATTTTATCTTGAGTTTTTCTCTTGGGAGGCATGACTGTATTGGTGAAAGACAAGAGAAATTGATAGAAGAGATTACCGGGAAACAGTTGGGGTAATGAATTGTCAGGGGAAGGAGACAGAGAACTATCAATTTTGATCTAAAGGAAAAGCTCTGAGAATAGTCATTATGTAAAGTTGTGAATAACAGAGAATGAACAATAAAAATGAGGAAAGTGAGAGGATGAGCAGTAAAAGGAGGAAAATGATGGTTCCTGAAAGGTTTTAAAAGGTGGAGCATGGTGAAATTCGTTGGAGGTGGTTCAGGCCCGTTATGTTTAAACAGTTACCTGAAAATTATGAATTTAATGTCGAACAGTTCTTTTGTCGGGAAAGCATTTAAGTGGATAATGGCTAGGCGACGTGGCGGGAGGTGAGTGGCGGTAACATCGTGGTAGGAACACGGTAAAGTGGGTCAGGGGAAGGTGGCTTCAAAGGGGGTAGTGGGTGGTAAGTAGTTTTGTAAGAGGGGGGTGTGAAATTGGGAAAGATTGGCACGTTAGGAAGGGGGCCCGACAAGAGAAACAGATTTTTAGACCCCCCCACCCTCCCGCGATGGTAAAGGCAGGATGGAGAGGGGGGGCTGAAGAACAATACAGATCGTGGATCATAAGGAGGAGAGGATCATGATGCTTTGAAAAGAATTCCATTTAATCGAATATGACAACACAAATTGTCCATATGCACTTTATGATTTTGCCCTTTTTGACTTAAGATAAAGGTGGAAGGTGAAATATATAAAAAAGCACTTTATCCTATAGTGCATATTTTTCCTTTTTTACAATGTCCTTAAACTTAGGATAAAATGGCATATGAAAACTTTATAAAACCAACTATTTTACCTACCTTTAACTAAACTAACATTTTATTTTTCTGAAGGGTGCACTTAGACTAGCAAACCCACACTAATTTCTTTTATACAGAATGAGAAACTATCTAAATCCTATCCCTTATTTCTCCTATTGATTCATTTTAAACAGTTGAATCAATATCATTTTCTACCTAACTACTGATTTACCAAGATTATACTATTTGGAAAATCTTTATTCTCTAGTCTAATTTGTAGAAATTTAAACCTATTTAACAATGATTATATTATATGATTAAACAAATAACTAGTCATTGTGGCATTTTGAACAAGCTGCACACAACCTTTATTTAACAATGATGAAGAAAATTTCTATCAATAGTGACATGTAGATTTGCAATGCTTTCAATATTATTTCTTTTTTGTTTTTCATTCTTTTGGTGGGGTTCAATATTTTCTTCTTTTTTCTATATTTTTGTTTTTCCTCTCTTTTTATTTTTTACTCTATTTTTATTTTATTTGGAAATCATTAGTAGATTGATAATTATTTACAGTATAATATTCCTGAGATACAATACTCAAATACCTTGAGATCCTATAAATTATAGGACCCTAACAATGGCTCCAGCCGGGGACGACACTCTCCCTGTGAGGTGCCAAGAACATTTGATCAGTAGCCTTGAGTGTTTTATTTCAGCAATATCCACCTCTTATTCCTTTTGTTGTAGTACTTATGGTAACATATCAATAAAAACTTAGGTCCTTCTCTGCGAGCTTCAGCTTCTGTTAATAGGTCACCCAATCAAAATAATAAATACAATGATAAATGCTAGGAAAAATTTATATTGCTCAAAGAAATAGTGCTTCAACATTCTTCCATTCACAGGTCCACCCGACAGTTCTATCCCATCTAGATGTTTGAGAAAAAATGCATTATGTCCTCTGAAAGAATAAATGACATAAGGCCCTATCCATAGATTGTCAAATTTTCCATGCTTTCCTTTGTCCTCTCTTCTGGAATCCCATTTTAAAACTTATCACCCAAAGTGAAATCATTTTCTTTAGTTCTTCTATCAAAAACCTTTTTAATATTCTCCTGGATGACCTGAGACTTATTATAGACTTCTTCCCTGGATTGCTGCAATTAGATTGTCTGATCAATTCTCCTTTGGATGCCATTTGACTCAACCTGCAATTCCTGAATTATCTTCATGACTGAAACTCCCAAAGAGGATGGAAAAACATCATCCATTCCATAAAACAGTTGGTATGGTGGCATGCCAATAGATTTATTTGTTGTGATCCTATCAGCCCAAAGTGAATTTATCAACTTGTTGTGCCATGACTTTTTATTCTCTTCTAACAACTTCTTAATAATGTTTACCAGACTCTTATTTGAATATTCCACCAACCCATTACCCTGTGGGTAATAAGTAGTTGAATGTCCCAAAGTAATATGGTATTTTTTGCAGAAGTCAATCATTTTCTTAGATTTAAAAGCTGCAACATTATCTGTAATGAGCTTGTTTGGACAGCCAAATATAGATAGGATATTGGTTTCTAAAAATTTGATAATAACAACATCTGTGGCTAGTATGGAAGGTGTGGCATCAATCCATTTGGTGATGTAGTCAGTAGTGGTGAGGATCCATTGATGTTGGGAAAATGATGGTGGATGGATTTCTCCAATGAAATCCAATCCTCTGTTAGAAAAATATTATATATGACAGAGAAGTGCAGGACATATAATATGCGGAAAAACACAAACACATAAAACCAGAGAGACATAGATATATGTGGTTCACCCAGTTTGGGCTATGTCCACCCCGAACAGCCAGTCCTTCCTTTTTATTGTCCAACAAAATGAAGATACACAACCTACAACAGATTCGCTATAATATCCTCTGTTTTCTCTCATAGTCTCGCCTCTCTATTTCTCCCTCTGATAATACACATCTATTACACAGCCTCAATACAATACCCTCATATAAAGAGAGGGGTTGCATTCTAGGGCAAAAAACCCTAAACTAAACATAAGTTCTATCGTCAGATCATCCGCCTAATGAACAACCCAGATTGACTAGAAATTACTATACTTTTATAAGGTAATTTTACATTTGTTTTTAGCTTCAGGGGCATTGCCCCCGAAACCCCCCTCGGGGGACCGCTGGCCCGCAGACCCCCTAGCCGGGGGGGATCGGCCCCCCCGCACCCCCGCGGAGAGAACAAGTCCCCCCCACATCCCCCTACGTGGAGGGGTGTACAATCTTCATGGGTTATACATTCGAATGAAACAAAGACCTCTAAATAATCATGCTCCACGCCCAACATCCCCATTGTTGGAAAGGACTTTCAACAGATATGGGTTTCAAAGGTAAATGCAATAATTTCCTTTTTCCCTCAAATATTTGACATTTATGGAAAGAGGTTACCTTCTTATGAACATCAAGGAAAAGGGTAGGCCAGTAAAAACCAGCTCTAAAAATCTTATTAGCAGTGGTTTTCCAATATAAATGTCCACCGCAATCACCTTCATGGAATTCCTGCATTGTTCTTTCTGCATCATCTTTCAATAGACACTTTAGTAAAATACCACCAACATCTTTCCAATATAAAACACTATATATGATGCAAAATTTTACTACTTTTAACTTCAAAAATATAGCCTTTATCTTAGTTAAACCAGCAGGAGCATTTAAAATGAATAAAACAAAAATGAGGTCTCCATATCAGGGTGAGGTCATAAAAGCCTCATCTAATTGTGGACTCACCTGCTCCTCTTGATCATCTAATGCAGCTACAAAGTTGATATCCAATGCATTAAATTTAGTTTTAGCCATTAATTTGGCTAATCCTTGTGCTTTGATAAGCTTAGTTGGCTTGATTTCCATGTCATACTCAAGAATGATGGCAATACATTTGCCTCTTTTACCATATGGTCCATTTTGGGTTAAAATATCCTTAAGCACAACATTTGGTACATAAGGAATTATGTGGGAATGAAGGATATACACCTTGAAACCTTTAATTGATTTTATTAATGTGAAGGCCGGTTTTTCCATTATATTATATTTGAGTGCAGCGTCCCTTAAATGTTAGGATATTCTAACACATAGGAAATAGTTAAGTATAACTTGATCTAGTGTAGAGTTAGGTAAAGTGTGTTTCTTTACTATGTACTTTTGTAACTCACAATCTGACGGTCACGATATGTAGTGATCCGACGGTTCATTCTCTCCTCGGTATTACCGACACTTGATCCATGGCTTAACACCCGATTGGTCCATGATCCCTATTTAAAGAGCATGGAGGGTCATTTGTAGGGTAACCGTTCATGAGAGAAGCTTATGTAAATTTTCATTCTTTTATTAATAAATTGCCTAAAGTGGCCGCGTTAGCTCAGGCCGTGGACTGTTTCCCTCCTTGAGGGTTTTAACCATGTCAACAATACTGGTGTATTGATCTGTGATCTGTTTGTGAGCGGTGTCCTTTGGTGTTATTTCTGAGGAACTTACCCTATAAATTCCTACATGGTATTAGAGCCAAGTTGATGGTTGCATCTGTTGGTGATCAAAATCTGAAGCCGGTAGAACTGC
>APFE030413953.1:33491-75177 GCA_000404065.3 Pinus taeda | reverse complement strand
TCCTCTACCAAAGGGATGAAAACTTGTTAGATGCAAATGGGTTTACAGAACCAAGTATGGACCAGATGGAAAAGTTGATAAACATAAAGCTCGTCTTGTTGCTAAGGGTTTTTCACAAGTTTAAGGCATTGACTATACTGAAACCTTCTCCCCTATGTCCAAAATGAACTCTATCCACCTTGTTCTTTCCCTTGTTGCCTCTTTCAAATGGGAAGTCCATCAGATGAATGTTAAATTTTCCTTCTTGCATGGGGACTTGCATGAAGAAATCTATATGGAAAAACCTATTGGCTTTATACAAACAAACTCCAACCTTGTATGTTGGCTTAATAAATCCCTTTATGGTCTCAAGCAAGCTCCTCAGGCTTGGTATGCCAAAATGGATAGCTTTCTTTTAGAAACTGGCTTTTCTAGGTGTCATTTCGACAATACTGTCTACACCAAGAAAGTGGGAAAGTCTCTTATCATTCTTGTTCTTTATGTTGATGATATTATCCTTACTGGTAGTGATCCCAACCTTATAAACCATGTGAAGTCCAGCTTTAGAAAGAAGTTTGAAATGATAGACTTAGGACACTTGCATTATTTTTTTGGTCTTCAAGTCTTGCAATCCAAGGAAGGTATTTCCCTTTCCCAGTCCAAGTATGCTTATGATCTTCTACGCCATTTTCACATGGAAGACTATAAGCCAGCCCCTTCTCCCTTTTAGTCTGGAGCCAAACTTTCAGTCACTTGTACTTCCCCTAAAGTTGATGCTACCTTATATCGTCAACTTCTAGGAAAACTTTTGTATCTGACCCATACTCATCCTGACCTTTCCTTTGTTGTTGGCCTTAGTACTCAGTTTATGCAAAACCCACATGAAAGCCATTGTAAAGAAGCTAAAAGAATACTTCATTATGTTCAAGGTACAGTTCAGTTTGGTATTCATTATAGTGTAGAAGCATCTCCTCTATTGGTTGATTTCACTGATTCTGATTGGGCTGGTGACCCTGATGATCGGAAGTCTACTGTAGGTTATGTGTTCACTCTTGGTTCAGGACCCATTACATGGGATTTCAAGAAATAAAGTGCCATTTCTCTTTCTTTAGCAGAAGCAGAGTATCATGGTGTCGTAGAAGCTAGTAAGGAAGCCCTGTGGTTTCGTCAGATCCTGCCAGAGTTTGGCATTCAGCAGCAACATCCAGCTACACATTTGTGTGATAATCAAAGTGCCATTCAACTATGCAAAGATCCAGTCCAACATCAGCATAGCAAACACATTGAACTGCACATGCACTTCATCAGAAAGCTCATTCACAACCATGTTCTTGAAGTGTAATATTGTTCAACAGATGATCAAGTTGCAGACATCTTTACAAAGGCTCTCACAGAGGCGAATTTTACTAAACTTCGATTTATGGTTGGAGTTCAAGAAGTTCTCACTAAGGGGTGATAGACTCTAATGCCTCCTTCCTTCTCCTATTGTCTCATATTTGTGCATCCTTCAATTCTATCCCCAGTTGTTCTTAAGGGAGGATGTTAGGATATTCCAACACATAGGAAATAGTTAAGTATAACTTGGTCTAGTGTAGAGTTAGGTAAAGTGAGTTTCTTTACTATGTACTTTTGTAACTTACAATCTGACGATCACGATATGTAGTGATCCAATGGTTCATTCTCTTCTTGGTATTACCGACACTTGATCTGTGGCTTAAGACCCGATTAGTCCATGATCTCTATTTAAAGAGCATGGAGGGTCATTTATAGGGTAACCGTTCATGAGAGAAGCTTATGTAAATTTTCATTGTTTTTTTAATAAATTTCCTTAAGTGGTCGCGTTGGCTCAGGTTGTGGACTGTTTCCCTCCTTGAGGGTTTTAACCATATCAATAATATTGGTGTATTAATCTGTGATCTGTTTGTGAGTGGTGTCCTTTGGTGTTCTGTCTAAGGAACTTACCCTATAAATTCCTACATTAAATCCTTTCTAAAGAAAGTAATGGGTTGTTCAAATCCATCATCATTTTTATATAAAAGGATAACTACAGCAGTGTGTTCAAAAGCAAATGAAAATATTATATAATCCCTGGTGAAATCTGGACTGATTAGGACTGGTGATTTTGTCAATGCTTGTTTAACTTGATCAGATGATTGCCTAGCTTCAACGTTCCATCTGATTTCTGAATCTCTTTTTAGCATATTTGTTATTTTTTTGAGAAGTTCTACAAGGTTAGGGATAAATCTTCTTAGGAATTTTATTCTACCAATAAATGATTGAAGTTCCTTAATGTTTCTAGGATGATTGATTTTCAGAATAGCTTCAATCCTTTTAGGATCAATTTTAATACCTTCTTTAGAGATTATATGACTAAGAAGTTTTCCTTATTCAAGGCCAAACATTATTTTCTTAGGATTTAGTGAAATCCCAAACCTTCTACATTTCTCAAATACTCTTCTCAGATGTATCAAATGTTCTTCATTAGTTTTAGAATAAACAGTAATGTCATCTAGATAGATCACGATAAATCTGCCAATTTCATTAGCAAAAGCAATATCCATTGCTCTTTGAAATGTGGCTTCAACGTTCATTAACCCAAAGGGCATATTCACGTACATGAAGGTACCCTATGGAGTAGTAAAGGTTGTTTTATCTTGATCCTCAGGGTGAATTAAAACCTTATCACAACCTGAGAAACCATCTAAGAAAGAAATCCTAGAAGACCCAACTACCTTCTGTAGAATATGATCCATTTTTGGTAAAGTGTAGTTTTCCTTTAGGGAAACTTTGTTAAGGTTTCTAAATATATGCACAATATGATTTCACCTGTTTTCTTCCTAGTTGGCACAATATTGGAAACACATTTAGAGTACCTAAGAGGAACTAAGATTTTAGAGTCATACATTCTTTTAATTTCTTTCTCAATTAAAGGCATTAGTACAGGATTTATTCTTTGAAGTTTTTGTTTAAATGGTTTTTGATCCTCCTTAATTGGAATTTTGTGTTGTATAATCTTTGTATCATATGTTTCCAGATCTTCATAGCTCCAGGAAAAAACATCACTAAATTCCTTCAATAAAGCAATGTATTTTTGTTTCTCAACAGTTGGGAGTGATTTGGACATCTGTATGATTTTGGGATCTTTTTCAGTACCTAAATTTAATTCTTCAATTGTTGCTCTCGTGGGCTCAATCTTATGATTTTTTTCCACATCATTGAAATCAAATAATTCTTCCATTGGAACTAGACCTCTAGGTAAAACGTTATCCTTTAACTGAAGTGTTTCGAACTCTTGTTTTTCTGGATCTATCTCAAGCTTCTAATTTGTTTACAACTTTATCTATGTGTATATTTACATCTAATTCTTCTAATTTCCTTTCTAGATTAGAATGTACAACTATTTGATTTTCTAATTCAGATTGAAAATCTATACTATCATCTTGAAATTCATCTTTAGATTGCATAAAACTTTTAATTTATTTATCACTGCCAAACAGTTGCCAATACTTCATGTTATCTAGTGCAAGCGATCGATGGTTCACTTCCACTGTATATTCTCAATTAGGGTAAGGTATTTTACAGGAGCTAGCTAAAAAAGCCATACTATTTGGAATGATATTTTGTTTCCTAGGAATTGCAGAAAGGTCATATTCAAGAAAACATTCTAGAAAATCAAGCACAACATTTCTGTATGCTCTCATTGTAGGGTGTTTGGTTGAATATTCTCCTTTAATTTGCTTTATAATTAACTCAACATCTCCTTGAATGGAGATCCTCTTAACACCCAATGTTTTCAGAAATTGCAATCCTAATATAAGGGCTTCATACTCTGCTATGTTATTGGTACATTGAAAATTGAGCTTGTATGAATGACCTTCAGCATGATTGTTTCCTGTGTTTACCACCCAAATTCCAGCTCCATAACCATATTTGCTACAAGAGCCATCAAAACTCATGTTCCAAAGAGGTTCAGGAAGAGTGTTTGGTTTGGATCTGTTTTAGGAATCTCAGTTTATGCTTTGATCACCTGAGTTTTTATGTCTTCATCATTATAAAGAATGAACGAGTCTAAATCTGAGTGGATAGAATAAAGAGGATTTTTGTGAGGTTTCTCTTTACAACTCACCATGAATTTCGTCAAGGTTTCCCTATATAATATTCTTTGTTGCCCAAAGCCTGGTATGGTGGCAAAGGTCATATCCATCAGTAGGGTTCCTTGTAATATTTTTCCCCATGAGCATGACAACGACATGCCATACTTAGGGGAATATGTGCAACCACTATATCCATTACTAGATTTATGGTCAGGATTTGACCTGAAGTAACACAAAGGTCTTTGATGAGACCTAAACATATTACTTTACTGGAATCAAAGGAATATAAGTCTTTATAAGGTTTGGTAATATCAAGTCCAAACTTCTCCCTAAAAACTTTAGGAATTAAATTGTGGGAATCCCCTAAATCTAACATAACATTATGGAGGATCTTATCAAGAATATTTAGGCTAACATAGAATGGAGGAACACCCCCTTCTTATGGTTTTCCCTCAACTTCTGGCCCAAATAAGAGTTATGGCTGGTCATCATTCAAATTAACAAAATATGTGTTTTCCCCTATGTTTAGAGCTTTCACCACTTGGGGTCTGTACATGTTTTTGTTCATCAACTCTGTTAGGGGAACAAGAATTTTCAATTTTGCTAATTCATTCTCAATGTTGAACGATGTTTGAATCTTAATCTAGTTAGGAAGATCAGATTGCTCTGTAATTTATTTTGATATAGGCTCTTTTTGTTGAATTGTGGTTGGGATATGAGTTTGAGTAATTTTGAAAACATTATCAACTATATTTTTCACAGGAGTTTCTACTTTCTTTTTGCCAAAATTATCAACAATCTTCTTGAGAGAATTATTTGTGGTTTTCTTAGTATCCATGTAAGAGGATTTCTTAGAAGGATTCTCAGAGTTCTTACTATTGAGATTATTTGAATTCTTTTTACTCCTAAGGTTATACTTCCTATGGACTTCCATGATGACATTTTCAAAACCTTGTTTATATTCATCTGATTCCTCATAATCAAGTTCAGTTTGAGCTAGGAGGAAAAGTTCTTGCTCCTCTTAAGTGAGAAAAACAGTTTCATCATCATTGATTCCCATTATATTTATTTGAATTTCATCTAAATCTTCAATAATATTACCCTCATCATTAGTATAATTTTCCTGAAAAGGAGGCTGGACTTGCTAGTCTTGACCCTTTTGTTCTCATTGTTTGATTTGGGGAACATTCCTTCTGAAGTTTTGGTTCCTATTTTGAGGAGAATTTTGGCTTTCTCTCATTTGAACTTGATCATTTATGTTTACTCTTTGCATCATATTTTCCACTGCCCTCACTAGGTTATCAATTTTATGATCAGAGGCAAAAGTGGAAGGCTCTTATTTAATGGTAACCTTGTGTTCATATTTTAATTTGGCCTTCTTAGCTAAGATGTTAGCTTCAAATTTTATAGCATTGGCTTGCATTTATTCCAAAGTTTTCGGGTATCTCTCTCTAAGTTGATATTCCATGTCTACATCAAAACCATAAGGAAAATAGATCAAAGCTAGACTAGGGGATGGTTTGATGTCTTGTGGAATTGCATTGTAAACAATGTTAAATCGTTCACAGTATTCCTCCATAGTTTCATTTGGCTTTCTTTTCAGTCTTTTATATTCATTTAGGAGTTGAAGTGGATTTTTCTTGATTTCCCATCTAGCTAAGAAAGTTTGATGGAATGCATCAAGTTTGGCTATACTTCCTGTAGCTAAACTCCTAAATTGTTTCTTGACATCACCTCCTAAACTTTGAGCAAACAATCTCATTTTACATCAGCTTCATCTACTTCTTGAAGGTCAAACACATCATTCATCATATCCACATGCTGCTGAGTAGTATGAGAACCAGTGTTATCAAAGGTCAAAATATTAGATTGGTAATCTCCACGCATAACATTTAGATGGCCTTGTAACACAAAAGGTGTATACCTACCTTCCATAACTGGACTGGAAGATTGACTGGAAGATGGACCTATGGTAGGTGTAGTTGTGATAACTACATGGATAGTAGGAATAATAATTTGAGATATTATAGGTGAAAAAGTAGAGACTATAGAATGAGTAGGACTGGGGGGTTGTAGATGAACAAACTGGGAAGATTGGGTGGACAAAGAGGATGTTGCCACTGTTAAAGCTTAAAATTCAACAGATTGTTGAATATAGGATTTTTCAATAGCTTGGTCCAAAACTGAAACTAGACCTTGTAATTTATCAAATTGTTGTAGGGATTCAAGATCAGGATCTGTTTCAAGAGGTTGGGTTTGGGGTATATACGGTTGCAGTATGGCTTTATCAATGATACTCTGATCTACAAAAGTCTCGTATTTTGATCTAAACAAACTATGCTGGAAAGGAAAATCAAAATCAATATCTTGAATAGTTTCAAATTTATCTGGAAGAGATTTATGCCTAGACAAAGGACTATTCTCAGTAAGAGAATTGAACATAGACAAAGGATTATTACTACCTTGACTTTCTGTAATACTTTTCTTTCTCATCAATTTCTCTAGATTATCTACAAATTCATCAAGATTGGGATCAGGGTGAGCTCTTGTGAAAATTATTTTGGGAGCTAGGTCTATTAAAATTCATCACACAACTTCATAAAATCAAAATCAAGGACACACTAAAATATATAAAAAATAACAACCACAAATCATGTATTTCATTATGATATATAAGATTTAATTTATAGAAATACTGATTGAATAACAGGGAATCATGATTTTTTAATCTAAAGAGTTTTATTCCCCAGTATGGTTGCCACTATATTTTCATTATGTATATTTGAGGTTGATGAAGTAAACACATAAGACAACATCAAAACCACTTTGGAAGCTAGGATCTAGCCCTACCAGCTTCAGAGAGGGACCTCTCTGTAAAATTTAGCTTTGTCTTATGCAAATTTTAGGCTAGTTATGACTATACAATTGTTTTGATTTAAATTGTTTGGTCGATTAAACTGTCATAATTCCATTGGGCTATGGATTTTATAGATTACACTGTTTTTGGCATCAAATTTTGAAGGAGTTTTCACAGGGCAAGCTAGGTTGCACTATTTGGATATTTTAAAAAATTAAATGAATTATGGAACAACAGAAGTGTAAGATTCAATAGAAATTAAGGAGAAATTAAGAATTCCTTAATTTGACTTCAGCAGAAAACATGAAAATTACTAACAGCCACAATAGGGTGCTCTAAATAAAAAATCCTATTCATCACAATTTTTGTTAAGTAATTGAGATTTTTAGAATAACAGAGAAAGAAAAACAATGTTTAAACAAATAAACAGAAGAAACACATCACCATTTTGTACACCACATGAATCCTGTGAAAGGTCCCTCTATTATTGATGCTCCAATACTTTGAAAAATTACAATATGCAGAGGAAATTACATTCAAAAATTAACCCTCAATACTTCAAACAGTGAAGTATTTATACTAATAATTACAAAATCATTACAAAATCGTTGCCTCAACAGACAGTGTATTATTAGCCTATTTACAAACAATAAAATTTATCTGTGGAAGAAAAATAGGCCACTTAGACAACTTGATGGAAATGTGGCTCTGTTTTGATGGATTCATTGTTGAGTCAACCTGAAACAGTGTTGCATTGATGTGTTGCCTGTTGTGCTGGTCAGTACCTTACTGCATCTAAATTACCTTTTTAATCTAGTAAATCGTAAAGTTCTTCCCATCTCTTTTCATCAGGTATGGTTAATGTAATCACCCTCCAGTAAATTTCATCGACCTTTGTGTATTTGGTAAAAGTTGGTTTCATTGTAAAAACATGTTTTACTTCATTCTCTATGTAGAAATAATTTGCCATGGTTTCTAAATAATATTTTATTGTCAGACCGCCCTTTATCCCACTGAACTTGACATTGCTTCTGACCATTTCTTTCATTTTCAAGACACAGTCTTCCTGAGTGATAAATTTATCATTAATTACATAAATGTTGGGCAACCCTTTCTGGATTAATGCTTCAATTATGTTAGAAAACATGTTTACTTGCAGCTCTAATGTTTCAAATCTTTCCTCCAATTGATCAATGAGGTTCCTTTTAGTCAAGACTTTCCTGTCACTAACTCCTAATTATTCAAGCTCATATTTAGATTTAGAATTTTGGAATCTAATAATGTTGGAGGCTTTTGTGGGCATCTCCCCAAGATTTTCCCTTACCTTAAGAATTGTTTTTGTATATTTTTCTATCAATTCCTTCTGTTCAAAGATGATTTGGATAGATGGCTAAATCTCATTCATAGAGTCTAGAATACCCATCCAAATGGTTTCCTTGGCTTGGGCCAAGGTCTGGCCAATGGAGGCATCCTTTTCTACTTTCTTCCACTTCTCCAATAGTCTCTATGATTTGTGTACTTCATTAAGATGAGAAGATTCAACTTTGGCTTTATGTACTTATAGAGCTTTGAGCTTCCCCTGCAAATTTTTGATCTCTTTTGACTGGATTGACATGTTCTCCAGTGCCTTTGTTACCTATTCAACACTTATAATATGAGTGGAAGAATTAACTGTAATGGATGTTCCTGTTACTGGAAGTTCAGAAATGGGTATGGCATCCAAGGGGACAATAGCCATCTTCTGGCTCTGTTCTTTTTCATTTATCATCTTCTCCATCTCTACCTCCAATTGTCTAATTTGTATGTTCTTCTCTATAATCAGTTTCATCATGTCAGCCTTTTGTGCCTCATTTTCTTCAATGTCCTTGGTTAATGGATCCTCTGTGGCTGGAAGCTTAAGCTACTTTCTCAATGCTACAATGTCTGAATTCTTCTTCTCGATAATCTCCTCTGCAGCATTGACATCTTTAGGATCATATCCTATTTTTACCACCAAGTCTTCCAAATACTTGATCCTATTATCCTTTACTAAGGAGGAAACCTTTTCCATTTTTAATCGTGACTAAACATTAGCAAATGAAACCTGCAACTTGGATAATGACATAGCAGTATTAGTCAATGTAGAAGATATCATCTCACTAGTTTTCTTATGCATCTCCATTTGATCAATGGGATGAATGTCTTTGGTGTTGAACTCAAATTTAGTGCTCTTGTAGTCCGTTGTTGTTTTTGGCTGTGGAATCTGGGTTTCAAGGAAGGCCATCTGCATCTTTCCATGCTCTATGTCAAAAACTGATAACAATCTTCTCTGTGAGTTGGAGGTCTGCTTCCAAAATTGATTATAAGTACTGTTTTTAAGAATCTTGTTCTTAAGCTTAATCTCTTTATACCTATCATAAACAATCTTTTGTTTCTCTCCTTGGACATTCTGGGAATCCAGCTTTGTTTCCTTCTGACCCTGTGAGGATGAAGGTGCAGTAGAGGATGCTCCAAATTTGTTGCTCGCAGATGGTGATTATGTGATTATGATGGAAGCCTTCTCTTTTATCGATTTGTCCACATCTGTCCTAGGATTCAATTTTGTTCTTTTCCTATAACTGATCCTGAACTCTTTGGCTTCACTTCCTGTTGTTCATGAAGATCCATCCTCCCTTTGTCCTTTACTCATTTTCTCCTGAGGAGTGGGAGTCTGCAAACTGATAGGTAAATATTTATAAAACCAACTATTTTACCTACCCTTAACTAAACTAACATTTTATTTTTCTGAATGGTGCATTTAGACTAGAAAACCCACATTATTTTCTTTTATACATAATGAAAAACTATCTAAATCCTATCCATTCTTTCTCATATTGATTCATTTTAAACAGTTGAACCAATGTGATTTTCTACCTAACTACTGATTTATCAAGATTAGACTGTTTGGAAAATCTTTATTCTCAAGTCTAATTTGCATAAATTTAAACATGTTTAGCCATGATTACACTATATGATTAAAAAAATAACTAGTCATTGTGGCATTTTGAACAAGCTGCACAAAACCTTTATTTAACAATGATGAAGAAAATTATCTATCAGTAGTGGCATTTAGACTTGCAACACTTTCACTATTATTTCTTTTTTGTTTTTCTTTCTTTTGGTGGGGTTCAATCTTTTCTTCTTTTTTCAATATTTTTGTTTTTTTCTCTTTTTTATTTATACCCTCTTTTCATTTTTTATCCTATTTTTCTTTTATTTGGAAATCATTGGCATATTGACAATTATTTATAGTATAAGATTCCTGAGATACAGTTCTTAAATACCCTGAGATCCTATAAATTCTAGGACCCTAATATTTTCTAATATTATATTATTATTTCCACTATTATTTTATAATTTCCTTGGGAAGCCCATTTTAGACTTCAAAATTCGCCTAATGAACCAAAAGACACATAATTTTTCAAATCGATTACTTATGTATATGGCAATGAGAGGCATTACGTAAAAATGATGAATAATTCTTCAAACCACATAGACTTCTATAATTTCACATATCTTCATTGGCATCATCTGTAACCTTTTAATGGTATTTGAAAACACTCGTCCTTATGTATTTAGCTATTGACTTAATTGCACAAGTATTTTTTCCCTCGACACAGTTTCGGGAATTTCAGTTTCTGTGAAAAATCTATTACTTCCATCAATGTTCCCTCCATCACATTTTGCATTGCATATTCGTTAGCTAACTGAAAATGTATCTCATTGCTTTTGAGCGGTTTCCACATAAAATTCATAGCATGAATGAAAAATCAACCAAATATGACATATGCAATTACTTTGTACTTGGTCGCACTTCAATTGTGTTTTGTTATCGTGCACCTTTCCTAAGTGCAAGCGATGATGGAACCCTAATCAACCAGCACATCCTCACGGTCATTGGATTTTCTTTATAGCTAATCAAAATTGTTGAATACTTTCAAAATTATGGGTCGTATAATTAGGCCGATAGGCTTTCCCTATGCATCAACTTTTAGTCAACACTTTTACTCTGAGCCGTTTGATCAGATGAGAAATTTTCAACCGTGGATCTGAATCAGAAAAAGAAACAACGGAAGATCAAGAAAAGCGTCAAAAAAGCGGGAATGGTCGTTTTGGCAATACGCAAGATTTTTTGGAAGCCATGCACAGAGTATGCATCAGCTTTACTGTTTCTAAATTTCTTGTCCCAGACGATCAACCAATAAAGCAATTGCTTTGCCTGTGCTTAAATCAGTTCGGCCTTTCAAGATATTTATTAGACAATCTTGATCTGGAATTCAAGATTTGCAGGCGTTTTATGGCATCCAGGGTGCTTCCATTCGTAAGCCGAAAAAACTGCTGAGTTTGGTCCTCAGCGAGGTCTGATGATTTCCGTTACACCAGTTCCCGTAACGTGAATTCCTCTTCGAAAACCCTGCAATATTGTTCGATGGCTGCAGCCACGGCTCCTCAAATCCGTGCAGATTGTTACAAGTAAATTGACCGTAAATGTGTTCCTATAATTTTTTTGGGGCAAAAGATTTAACACTTCAAATAAATAAGATGCACTTCAAATAAATCAGATATTTAGTGATCTAAAGCTTAGTCCGAAGAAAGTTAATTTTGAATCGTTCACATTGTTCCAACTTAAAATCCTTAATAAGAGAGCAGTTTTTTTAACCTGTTCAGATATTTTCTGGAATTCATATTTTACCTAACTCTTCTCTTGGCCATTGTGCAGATGACTATCTTGGCCATTGTGCAGATGACTATGATGGAGGAAGGCCTCAATACTTGCAAAATAATGCTCCTCAGCCAGGGGATAATGCTGTCAAGATTCGTCCACCTTCATCCCCTCCGTCGCATCCTGTCATTCCTAAACCCCCACCATCACCTCCTGACGTCATGCCACCTCCCCCACCTGTATTTAGCAGTGGAGATGATTCAAGCTCTGGTTTTTCAGCATCAAAGCAGCCATTACCTCCTCCTTCTCCACGAATTGGTCTTGGTATCTCAAGAACATTCACCTATGAAGATCTAGAGGCGGCTACAAATGGCTTCTCACGGACAAATCTATTAGGACGGGGGATTTGGATATGTATACAAAGGCATTCTTCCGGGAAACAAAACTATAGCAGTGAAGCAGCTCAAAGTTGGTGGGAGCCAGGGAGAGCGTGAGTTTCAAGCAGAAGTGGAAATAAGTGCATCATCGTCACCTTGTGTCATTGGTGGGTTACTGCATAGCTGGTAGCCGACGATTGCTTGTTTATGAGTTTGTTCCTAATGATAAATTAGAGCACCATCTACATGGTAAGTAATCCTTGTGTAGCATTTGTTCCATTGTTCTTTCATCATAATGCATGTGTTTGACTTCCCTTTAATTGTATCGATAGAAGTGAACTGCTCTACAATCGGGGTTATGGGAGGCCTACAACACTTCGATTGTGCATGTGTAACATTAATGAAATGCAGAAAAGGGCCAACAATTTAGTTTTCTTGATTTTACCATAATGTCAAAAAACAATGCATGTTATTTAACAACAACTATGAATAAGCTAGCATAGATCCATTTTAATCTGTCACACGTCTAGAGGGATCAAAAAACATTGGGAATTATGTCTTGAAGGATAGAAAACTGAATAGATCCAGGGATAAGATGAATCTATGCTAGCATTCTTGAACGTTTGAGGAAAGAGTATTTCACTAGATGTAAATTGTGTCATGCTACTAAAGTCACTAAATGCATAATATCTATTATTTCTTATAAAATTTTATATTTTATGACAGGTAAAGGTCAGCCAACTATGGATTGGCCAACTAGGTTGAAGATTGCAACAGGAGCAGCTCGTGGGCTTGCTTATTTACATGAAGACTGTATGCTATATTTTTTTTGTCTTGTTGCTGAGCCTGCACTCCTTTATTATCTATTTTTGAAATTGTTCTAATTTCAAAATTTGCAGGTTATCCGAAGATTATTCATAGAGACATCAAAGCTTCAAATATTCTTCTTGATTCCAACTTCGAAGCAAAGGTAAGCTTCTGTTTAATGAGATTGCTCTTTGTTGTAGTGTGTGATAGGCCTCACAATACGTGCTAAAGCCTGATATAACCTTTTGTCACAGGTTGCAGACTTTGGCCTTTGCAAAACTTGCTTCAGAAGGTTTTACTCATGTCTCCACAAGGGCTATGGGCAGTTTTGGGTAAAAGACCTTTCCAGTGCATTTTAACTTTGTAGATACCTTTTGTACCTTTATACTCGAGCTCTATTGTTTGTCTGGGCAGGTATTTGGCACCAGAATATGCATCAACTGGAAAATTGACAGATAAATCTGATGTTTTCTCATTTGGTGTTATGCTTCTTGAGTTGATCACTGGCCGCCGGTCTGTAGATACAACTCCTCCTTGTTTCCTGCGAGCCTGTCGCGGATCTGGGCATGAAAGCGCTGAAATCACCTCTGATGGATTACGCGCCTTACAGAGTACCGCTTCTCAAAGCTACGAAGCAGACTGCGTTTTCTCATTTCTGCGCTGGTGAGAGCATCCTCTCTCAGCGAAAAGAGAGTTAAAGAGATAGTTTATGATGCTGTTGAGATTGAACGGGAGTTTGTTTGTGATGCTCTCCCATGTGGAGTTTGTTTGTGATGAATGCTATACTCATGAGTCAGTACATTGACTTTGTTGCTGACAGGCTTCTGGTATATATTTGTTATTGTCAGGAATAAGTAGGGCTTTGTATCGTATATGCACATGATGTAATGTTTTACCAATTTAATTGGGCAATCTCTCTGTTGGCAATTCAGGTTGCATTGGGTATAGCAAAGTGTATAATGCACAGAATCCATTTGACTGGATGGAGCTAATCTCTCTTCAGTAAGTATTTGGTTTTTATTGTTGATTACATTTCCTATGTGTTTGTATTTACTTAGAAATTTGTAATTTTAATTGGGTTTCTTTTCAATGAATGTGCAGAGGGAAAACAAATTTTTTTGAAAAAAGAGTTGGGGAATACCAAAAGGCCTCTGTTATGTCTGGTTTGGGCAACATGTAGGGAACCATATATTTAAATTGGACACAGATTTTTTAAATTTGATTAATTAGCCTCCCCATCTTGGGAGGGAAAGGATGGTGGCCCATTGTGCTTGTACAAAGATTTTCATTGAGTGAAATTTTGATGGCGTTTGAAGTTTCAAAATCAATCCTATCTTTTCCATTGTTTTGATTAATTAGATTGGGCTATTCCTTTAGGTTAACGGTGGCCCTTTGTGCTTGTACAAAAGGTTTTTTAATGAGAATGAATGCATCTGGGGTTTCAAAATTAATTTTTTTTTTTTAATGTTTGTTAATACATTTGAGCCAATTATTTCAGGATCTATGTACGACAAATAGAAAATTGTTTACTAGTAAGATAATAAACAAATTGCCTTAGCATACAGGATGTCAATTTTCATGATCGTTAATACATCTGAGGCAATTATTTTAGGATCTATGCACAACAAACAGCAAATTGTTTGCTAGTAAGATAATAAACAAAATGCCCTAGCATTCAATTCTTTAGCCATTTGAAAATTTATAAGCTACCCACTTCTTCTTTGTATGTAGCCTGGAATTGAACCTTAATATCAGGATTTGGCGCCAAGGACCTTGAATAGATACTCTATAATGATATATTATGACTTAAGGCCATTAAACATACTCTTTGGTAAGTAATCATAGGTCTGTGATCATAATGCAACGAATACTAGTGAATGATGTTTATATAAGCCAATTCATATTGGCATTTCTCCGAACAGTCTATAAGCAAAGTAAATTAGCAATTTAACAATCACGACTTGGAGCCTCGAACAATGTATATCAGAAATAAGATTCATGAGTTCTATCATTAAATGCACATGAAATTACTCAACACTTGTCTGCTATATGTGGGATTTGGCATCATTTGGCATCAGCAAAACAGAGTTTTGAGAAATAAAGACCAATGCCCTTGATATATTGCTATGAGGCAATGGAGTGTTGGCTTAGAAGAAACAACCGACTTAATAATTTATATGATTAATGGAACCAGGTGTGTTGACCAAAGAAAAAATTGTTGAAATACGAATTTAGGTAGTTGAATTAACAGAGTACGAGAGCCCTTTTTAGGTTGAATAGGTTGAGGTATGGATGGAGGAGCTTGCTTTGCTGAAGAGAAATGACTTTACTTTCTAATAATCTTCTTTGGTAATGATGAAATGTAGTCACTATCACTGTAATATTAGTATATATAACAAATATTAATGGGAATTCACCAATAATGTATCTAATAGCCATGGGATATACCAGGAATTCACCAATAGTGTATCCAATAGCCAAGAATACAACTACTTGAGCCACCAAAGTATATACTGTGAAGTAAACACATTCATATTACTCAATAATAAATTCAACCTCAAGTGAGAACACCATCATATACCAAATTAAAACTTCTCTCAGAAAATAAAAAAAATAATTCAATACTCAGTCTTTCCAAATATATCAGTATTAGGGTGATTGAATTAATATAAACCTTGGGTTTAAGGTGGATGGGCAATCTACAATATGATCAATACATTTATAGACATTCAAGTCGTGGTATGTAATATGCAGATCCAGTTATGACCATTTCATTCTCTGCATTCAATTAAGCTTAAAATAGAGACTTCAAAAATTTTTCCTATTGAAGTGGAATAGCGGAGATAATGAATATGGAGAATACCCTCGACTGTCTATACGCCCCAAGGTGAACGGATGGAATGCTGCGCAAACTCTTCTTCCAGTTGTTGCTGCTCTGATCTCGAGGATGTATAATTCTATAGTGCCTTGTAAGGATGAGGTCAATATTGAGGTTTATATGAATGAGTATGGTATGGACGCTGTCGTATTTGCACTGGCCAGGAAGAAGTCTGCCAAGAGTATGCACAAGGATGCCAGGGATCTCCAACAGTATGCCAGCTTGCTTATGCCACCTTCGAATCGGAAGTGGCTCAGGGAGGAGCTCGTTGCAATTGCTGAGTCGCAGATCCTATTTTCTTTCCCTTCATTTTGGTTTAAATTCCGCTTCTTTCTTTTGATTGATGCCGAATGAACCATCTTTGATGTCAAGAGATTCATTGGGAGAAAGTAAGTACTCTGATCTCTGATTTGCCCATTTATTAGACAATTATATTTATTGCAAGTCTAATTCTTGCCTTGATATTGAACCCACAAGGGTGCCAGTCATGAAATTGGCATGTTAAGTCACGGGTCGAGCAACATTTTGGTTGGGGTCAGATCAGGATTTGGTTTCTACCCTATCCAAAATGATTTAAAACTTTTACTTGATGAGCATAATTAAATGAAAACATTTATTTTATATAGGTTTGAAGACAAAAAAGTTCAGAAGGATATGAAACTGGTACCATGCAAGATTGTGAACAAAGAAGAGAAACCTTATATTCAAGTTCAGGTACGAGATGGAGAGACAAAGGTATTTAGCCCTGAGGAAATTAGTGCTATGATTTTGACTAAGATGAAGGAGACTGTAGAAGCATTCCTTGGCAAGACTATAAAGGATGTCGTGGTGACTGTCCCTGGTATGCTTTCTTTTCAACTTTTTTTTTAATGAGGTTGTGGGTAACCAATTGTTCACTGCATTGTCACTGTTAACTTGTGGGCTCGCGCAACTTATTTTACGGATGCACAGCACCAAGCAACGAAGGATGCTGGTGTTATTGCTGGCTTGAATGTAGCTCGCATTATCAACAAACCCACAACTGTAGCAATAGCTTATGGCTTGGACAAGAAGGGTGGAGAGAAAAATATTGTTGTTTTTGATCTTGGCAGTGACACATTTGATGTCAGCGTTCTGACTATTGAGAACGGAGTTTTTGAGGTTTTGGCTACAAACGGTGATACCCATCTTGGAGGTAATCTATCTGAACTCTGTCTGGCAGTTTTACATTACGAATTTGAATACGTGCATGGTGGTTATCATTGACTTTTTTGGTTGGCTTTCGATCTTTGAACTTACCGGGATGTACACTAATATGCAGGTGAGGACTTTGATAAAAGGATAATGGAATATTTCATCAAATTGATCAAGAGAAAGCACGAAAAGGATATTAGTAAGGATAGCATAAATGAAATAAGACATTCAATGTGTTCCTTGTAATATAGATATAAACAAAACATCTAAAAAAAGTAATTGCACAATGATTCAGTCCAAGAAAACAAGATTTTCCACAAACCAATTAACTCTTCTAGAAAAATTCAACAATTCCAATTTAATAATCCTATCGGCCTCTCTTTGTACCTTTTGGGACAATTGCTAGTTATCTTACTTTAAACTTTTGGTCAAAGCACTATATTTAGAGGGAAAATAATATAAATATTATTTTCACTCAATAATGTTGTTGTATTATCAAAATGTTATTATATAAAAATTACTTTATAAGAAAAAATCAAATTATCAAAATTCCACTAAATAAATAAAATAATATATTTTTGAAAAAACAAATAAACAAAATTCCATGAGAATGTATTTAAAAAATTTGTAATATTCTTTAACATGAACCATGTATCTTAGTTTACGTCAAAATTCCCTTGATATCAAACCCAAACTTATTTATAATAATCTTAATTTAAGAATTTTCAAGTAATAATAGTGTAGATGTAAATTGTAGTAGGATAACAAGTTAATATTTTTGTATTTATTTTTAAAATAATAATAATAAATTAAATGGACAATTTTATATGGGTGTTTTTTTGAAAAATGTGTCTTATGAAATTGTGAACGCCGGATTAATTAGTACATAATTTGAGTTTAACATGGTTTTATGAGAATGTTGCATTCATTTGTGTGATTTGTAATTCTGATCAATTTGATGATGAATTTCAACACAAAAGTAGGTCGTTGGATTCTAGTGAGTGCAAATGGGAGAAGATCCAAAATGTTGGTCCATTATCACTTCAATGCAAATTTACTAAGAACAATGCAAATAGATTCTACACATTAAAATGTGGATAAGAAACCTGTTTAAAAAACTACAAGATTCTTTGCCAACGTTTAACCAATTTTATATAGGGTTTTGGATATTGGATCATGCTATATGTGTGAAAATATATGTTGTTTTCTGCATATTCTCAAGTCATTGGCATACTCTAATGTGGTGCCAAGCTAAATTTGCATTGGTGTGGTGACTTGTGTCATTGGTGTGATATGGTCTTGTTTGCAATCACTAATCTATTTTTGTCATTAACACTGTAGATGCTCTATTGCTAACACAAATCATGGCAACATAAACTAGTCAAACACTAAAACTTAATTTTGAACTCATGCTTGGATCAAATGTATGGAACTTGTAACTCAATGGTTTGAGTGAAAGATTATATTATTACACAAGAGACGATCAAACATCAACAAAGCAGAAGAAATTGTAGTAGAATTTACCCCCAATTCTTGAAAGCAATAAACAATTAATGAAAAGTAAAGAACAAGGTCACTAAATTACTTATTAAATATGTCTTTAATGTTTTACTTAGTGTTTCGATATATTTTAAGAGTACTTTGATTAGTTTTCAATAATTTCGAATAAATACAAGAAAATGCAAGAGATTAAAAAACAAAACAAGATTTATTTTTCTAATTAATTCTTATTAATATATTAAATTGAATTAAAAAAATCAAACAAAAAACAAAATAAAATTCACAACCACAAAATTATTACACCCTCAACAAAATCAACCAACAAAATAAACTCATACTTAAAAAATATCTCTACAAAATATTATATATATAAAAAATTAAATGTAATCAACCCATATACCCTCCCTACGATAATGACATTAGTGTAATCTCATCCAAACTCAAGATCCAAAGAGCCAATCAAAGATAACCCCAAACAAAGAATCCAATCAAACCGAAAGCATACAACCAATGTGGATAACTCCTTATTTTAAAGGTATGCTGGAGACAATAATCTAGAAATTCTCACTTAAAAGGGAACATGAAATTACAATGTGATGTAGCTAAATTTTGACAAGGTTTTGGTAATTGAAATGAAAGCCCAAGAGTTTAAATGAAAACAAATTGAGAGCTACTGATCAAGGCATACATACATAGAGCTCCAAACAATGGATCCACTAGTCAAACTCAAACATCCACCAATCAACTTAATAATTTGTGGACATAAAGATTGAACTAATACCTCTCAAATATCCAAGGGTCAACTTAATAATTTGTGGACATAGCGATTGAACTAATACCTCATTGATTTGATGTCCCAAAATAGAAAATTACATCCACAATGAGAGGGGGCAACCTTATATGGAGATGGAAAGGGACTTCCTCAATAAATGCATGACACCTTTATAATTACGAAGAAGGAAAGGGGCTTGCTCAATAAATGTGGAATGGGGTCATGTGATATCCTATGCATTAAGACCAAGTGTATTACAAGATTTTCGTGATGGCACTTCTGATATTTATAAAAAATGTTGGGTAGAAAAGGAGGACTCATACCATGGTTTATTGCTCAAAGGTTTTGAATGTACTCATTCATGTAGTTAAGAGTACATTTTTGAACTCGATCATAGATTTTATTAATTTTTATTTTCGTGTTATTTTTATTTATATTTTTTTAATAAATTTTTCATTTTGAATTTTTATAAGATGTGTTTTTTAAATAAGAAGATAAATCGAGTTTGGAGTATGTCTTAAAATTGTTTTTGTTTGGCCAAGAGTTTGTCTTTTTTATATGTAAGGAAATAGGTTAATAACCCAAGACCTAGAGGTATTTTGTAGGAGTGAAAGCCCGCCCCCTTATGGATCACCAACATGTAATTACAGGTGGTGTGATTTTCCTTGAATAACAATGATGAGTCAAGTTGCATTAGCGAATAACAACTAGTAATAATTGTCCTCACTTTTAATTTGACAACTAAATTATGATAAGTTTTTCCACTATTTAAAAAAATATAGGAAATAAAAAGTCCCCACTATTAATTTGAAAACAAAATTATGATAAGTTTTTCCACTATTTTAAAAAGATGTAGGAAATAAAAATAAAATAAATATTGAATCATTATAAATTGGCATGCTATTTAATATTTATATGAAATACAATTTTAAAATATCAATTTCTCTTTAAAGTTGGTGCTACTTCATTATCACTTTTGGTGCTACTTCAATGTTACCTTTTCATCTAAAAGGAGGAAAATTGGAATAAGTAAAAGTAACGTGGGTACCTCTCTAGACACCCTATTTTACCATTTAGTTAAGGAGGTAAAATATGATGAGATGCATCATTAATTCTCCATTTGCAAGGAAAATAATAAGAAGTGTCAATTAGATTAGTGCCTTGCTTAACATCCTGATTTGGCATTTAGTTAACAATCCGTATCTACATATAAAAAGACATGAGTTCTATTCTTATCAGGAGTCACTTCACTGTCACATCTTTATTTATAGGAAAAATCAAAATAAGTATCAATGAGATGGGTGCCTTGCTAGACACCCATGTTTGGTGTTTACTTAAAGGACTCATATCCACATGTAAAGAGGACATGAATTTCAATCTCACTTGGTGTTGTTGCATCATTACATCTCCACTTACAAGGAAAATTTGAATAAGTGCCATTGACACGAGTACCTTACCAAACACCCTAGTTTGCTGTTTTGGTCAAGGATCTATATCCACAGGTACAAAATTATAAGTTCCATTCTCACTAAGTGTCGTTGGATCAATACATTCCCATTTGTAGTGAAAACCAAAATAATTGTGAATGACATAGGTACCTTGCTAGGCACCTTGGTTTAGTGTTTGGTTAATGATCCATATGGTAAATGGCTATGAGTACCATTCTTGCTAGGTACCTTACTTTGGTCTATTGTTAAGGATCCATATCTATTGGTAAAAGCTATGAGTTCCATTCTCTCCAAGCACCTTGAATTGGTGTTTGGTTAATGATCCATATCCACTAATAAAATGATACGAATTTATTCTCACTAAGTGCGGCATTATGACATCTCCACTTGTGAGAAAAATCTAAGTACAACTAATATGGATACCTTGTTAACCACCCTTTTTTAGTATTTTGATGAAAAATCCATATCCATAATAAAAATTATAAATTCCCTTTTCACTTATTGCCATTACATCTTTACATCTCCCACTATGGGGAAAATCACAATAAAAAACTTATGACTACACCCCAAAGTCAGGAATATGAGAGCAATATGCTAGTTCCATCACACATAATTAAAGACATGGTTTTCCATGTGAGTGTATACAAGAGTATTTAATTTTTTTAATATATATTTTGGCATAATGACCTCTCATTTAAGTAGGGAACTTTTAAATTGGGAGCATATTTTTTGTTTATTGATATACATTTTTGCATTAAAATAGTAAAATTTAAAGAAAGGACCAATTATTTACAAATCAATCAAATCCATCACCTAAGAAGATTGCCTTCATTTCATGACAATTGAAACCACCATGCTTTGAATAAGGAGTATGGAAATTTGTTATAATACTTATTGTTACAATTAGACACTAAGCTCCTTGATAATACAACCCAAAAACATAACAAAATGAGGTGGAGGTTACTAGAGAAAACATAATTTTTTAATGCAACACTTGGAAGAAGCCCCTCCTAGCTAAATTTTGTGAGCAAAGGAAAATGCATGAATAGGAAATGCGAAGAGATGATGGAGGAAATCCAAACAATGCTAGAGAAGACAACAAAAGAGAGGAAGGGTATCATTTAACAACTTCCTAGTGAACTTGTGGTTCAATGAAGAGTGCAACAAGGTAAGGGATTAAGTACAAGAGAATTAAGAGCAAGGGGAACCTCAAGCAATATACTGCATAAAAACAAGGCATTTTGTAAAGATGAGACACCAAAAAATTATGAAGGTGACCAAGGAAAATCCATAAACATTTTGGAGAAAATTGCAGAATTAGAATCAAGGTCAAGACAATCACATTACACCTAAGCAATGGTTATCCCATGTGAGAAACCTTTACAAAATATTGGTAGTAAGAGTTAAACAACCACCTAAAATCAACATAGTCAAAGAGTGTGACAACAACCACCTAATCATAGTCAATGATGTTTTCACTAAGGAGAACATGTAGACATGCATAAAAAACATTCCAAAGAGGAAAGTAAAGGACATTGGAGGGTTGCAAGAAAAATTCCCAAGGTGGGGTAAGGACTCCATTAGTAGCTACATTAAAACCCTCAACAAAGTAATTAAATAGCGATAATTGAATAGTTGGGCAACAAGCCAGTTCCTAACCATATTTGAAGCGCCAGATAAGAAAAACCCAAGGATTTGTAGGACAATAATGATTAGTCACAATGTTTGAAAATTAATAGGTGGGATTATGGAAAGAAAAGTTAGTAAGTAGGTTAAGGATATGGGAAAAAAAAATCTAAAGGTCAAGTAGGTGTTTTCTCGAAGCACTCCACCATTGACCTTTGCATCACACTTAGACATATAATAGAGACAACTTGACACAACAAAGGAAAATATTTATGATGATGTTTCACTGATTTCAAGAAAGTTTTTGACATCACACTAAGAAAGAAACTATGGGAATGGTTGGTAGAAATTGAGGGTCCTAAATAGTTGGAGGGAAATAATCATTGAGTATATGAAAAGGAAAAAGCCAACATTAGAATCAACAATGATCTGTATGAAAGCTTCAATTGTGGTAATGGGGTAAACCAAGGTTTGTTTCTCTCCCTAACACTTTTTGGCCTCTATATAGACAAACTAAGACACTATATTAACATGAAAGGTGGCGGGGCATAAATATAGAAGGGATTATAACTAGTCCCTTTATTTACATAAATGACATGACATTCATGGCCAAATCAATACTCAACCTGTAAGCACATGGTTGATGTTTGTAGCCCAAACAAGTACTTATACATAGGCCTAAGTGTCTATGTGTGCGAAAGTCATGTAATACACCCTTAACCTCAACAATTACTTTAGTGATTAACGTGATTTATTTTACAAGACAAAAGTGAGTTAATCTAATGAAATGCAAAGGTTTTTTTTTTAGTGAATTAGATGATTCTTAATCATCAATCTCAAGCGATATTGAGGTCTAATCTGAAATGTCAATCAATTTAGACATTAGGGTTGTGGATTCAGTCACAACTCAATCTTATAAAAGAAATGCTAGGATAAGGGATAAGAAGACATTGAGTGAACACATGCCATTAAGAGAAGGAAATCTTAATGATTATGTGGATAAGGACTTCCATTCAAGTGCGATGGGTTTGAGGAAGGTGCAAGGAGTAGTAAGGCAGATCCTGGCCAAATAGGACAGATCAAAGATAGATATAGGCGCTGATCAACCAGATCAGATCCAAATAATTATTATATGTAATTTTCACAAAGGACCATTATCCTAGTAAGGGATCTTGAGCAAAATATGAAGTTATCTTTAATGAATAACTATTTGCTTGGGTGGAAAATTTATGTGTAATGTGTGATTGAGTTTGGTTGCCATTTTGCTTTTGTTGTTTAATTTTTGTTAATATTATAGTCATGATTTTTGTTTAGTAGATCTGTAATTATTTTCTAGGTTGTAAATTGTTAGGTTTTCAGTTTTAAGGAAATTTAACATGGTAGTAGAGATTTTACTCTGAAGCTCACTCTCAAAGATTACATAGAAGCTAGTATTTTATGGGAGTCGTAGGTGTTATGTTTATCCAAGCCATAATTGTATGAGCACAGGTTGATTGGTCAATAAACATGGTAGTGGACCAATAGGCCCAGATAACAATCATGGGTTGCAACCACAATAGTCAAAAATACTATTTACAACATGAACATGCCATCGTGGGGTGTCACACAGAAAAGGAGAACTATTAAGGAGGAACCTGATTGGTAGCTAGCAGTGCCGATTGCCAAGTACATTCACAAAGTTTCCTGTTGCTGACAGAGAGCTAGGCCAACTGTCAATATCTAGCAAAGTGACAACCACATGTAGACGAGGGCATAGCCACATGGTTATGAGTTTGTATGCCAGAAGTAGGCATGGTCGATCCACATGAGGCAACCAGTAGGAACAAGTACAAAATGCTAGTAGCATAGGTTGTCAGATAATGGGGGTCATAAAAATAGTGCAACCAACAAGATTAGTGGAGGTAATATTTAGAGGGAGAGAGGGAGACAAAACTAGTTAGGGGATTGGCAACAAAGTAATTATGCGGTTGTTTCAAATTACCGAGACACAAATCCATGAGGGAGATCTTAATGGATTTATAAACTAGAATTTTCTTAAATTCTTGTGCATGCTTGAAGGATTGAGCACACAATAGTTGATCATATCAAAGATGGCAATGACCAGTCTCAGATTCAAGGACCGGTTTGATGGACCATCAAATTTCCTGCCTTGGAAAGCAAAGGTTACCTTGCTGCTAAAGGAGAATGAACTTTGGGAGATGGTGGATAAGTAGATCTTATCGCCAATATATCTAGCATAGTTGGCAGCCCAAGAAAATTACATTAGAGCTCAGTGTGTCATAATGATGCCATGAAGGATCACTTGATTCCTCACTTGGAAAAAAAGAAGATATACATGGAGATATATGAAGCTATAGTGGACTTATTCCAGAGAAACAACATGAATAGGAAGATTATTTTAAGAAATAAGCTTAGATCCATGTAGATGTCAAATTCTGATAACTTTACTAGTTACTTCATGAGGATCACTCAAACACAAGATTAACTTGCATCCATTAGGGAGAAACGGAGGATGTAGAGCTCAGAATGTGGCACTAAATGTTATTCCCAAGTCATGGGAACCATTTTCAAAGGAATCTATGTCTGAGAGCACCTCCCCAATTTTTTGGGATGACTACATCTAGGAATACAATAAAGAGGAGTCTAAGGCCAACAAGTAAGAATATGAAGTGGAGAAATTGGCCTTGGCTGGTATGGCCAAGAACAAAGGAAATGGTTCTAAAGGTAATAATGAGGGGTCAACCTCTTAGCCAGGGAAGAATGACTTAATTAAGATCAAGTGCTTTAGTTGCCACGTCTGGAGAAGAAGAAGGGGTAGGGGAAGTCACAATAGACAACAACATCAACATAGGTTCAACTTGATGATTTTGCAACAATGTTCAAGGACTTCTCATTTGTATCCAATCTATCTACTAACACCATCACAAGTAGTACATGGTACTTGAATAATGGTGCATCATGCCATATTACAAACACACGAGAGCTATTCAACACTCTTACAGAGAGTGACTCAGATTTACATGTAGAGCTTGGTAATGATGCCAAGTATGCAGTGCAGGGGGTTGGAACTTCTAAGATTCAATTAGAGTTAGGAGGGACATTGGAAGCAAAGGACGTGCTATTCATACCATGATTGAAGGAGAACTTGCTTTTAGTATCCATCATGGAGAATAAGGATTTGAGGTCAAATTCAGAAAAGGGTAGGTGCTTATTCATCTTGAGAATTCTAGCCCAGACAAGACAATCACCATTAGGTTTAGAGAAAGTAACTTATACAAGTTGACAGTCAAACTTGTTCAGACATTGAGGGATGCTGGAGAGCATGTGGAGGCTTCTAGGAACACATTCAAGGAGAGCAAGGCTCCAAAGGACATTATGCCAAAATTGGAGGAACAAATAGTTATATGTGGCTCTTTAGGAAGTACCTCCCTCAATAACAGGGAGTGTTGCTGTTTTTAACATAGGTAGGTACTTCTGCATAGTCCTAAGTGTCTAGATGTGTGAAAGTCACCTAATGAACCCTTAACCTTCATAATTACTTTAGTGATTAAATTAACTTCTTTAATAAGAAAAAAGTGAGTTAATCTAATGAAATTCAAAGGTTTTTGCATTAGTGAATTAAATGAATCTCAATCATTGATCTCAAGTGATGTTGAGATCTAATCTCAATCGTTAATCACTTTGGAGATTAGGGTTGTGAATATAGTCATAACTCAAGCTTATAAAAGAAAGGCTAGGCTAAGGAGGGAGAAACACAAGATATTGAGTGAGCACAAGACATTGGGAGAAGAACATCTTAGTGATTGGATGGAGAAGGAGTTCCATTCAAGTACACTGCATTTGAGGATGGTGCAGGGAGCAACAAGGGAGATCCAGATTAGCCAAGTTGGGTAGCTGTCATTTTGCTTTTGTTGTTTAAGTTTTGTTAAGATCCCAATCATGCCTTTTATTCCGAGTAGAACTGTAATTATCTGCTAGGTGATAAATAACAGGTTGTTGGGTTCAAGAAAATTTAACACACATGTTAGAGCCTTAGATACCATTATAGAGAGGTTGGGATGTGTGTGAACGTTGTGAAAACCAAGTTAGGAAGGTTTTCACTAATAAAATACAAGCACAACCCCAAAATTAACTTCGATCGAGAACCACTAGACGTAACCAAAGACTACAAATACTTGGGGTTAAATTTCAATGAAAAATTGAGTTGGTATAAGTACACAAGGAAAAGACTCTTATTGGGGGTGAACGAGGTGTGGATAACTTTATTTCTACTCCAAAACATATGTAGGTAAGTGGAAGTATGACAATGAAATATGTGGCATTCCCTCTTATAAATCCTCATTATATCAATGTTCTTCGATGTTCAAGGCCCAAGTGCACCCAAAAGTTGGTGGAAAGGATTGAAATGGGTACATAAACACTAATACTTAATAATGAACACTTTATTAATGAAAAACAACATCTAATATGAGATACTTGTTTTGGAATTGATATTATACCTAATAAAGTTGAGGCATATGGGAAAAAAATGATTGGTGTAAACAAAAAGAGGTTTCTAGCCAAAATTTCCCGGGGGGAGTTGAGGAAATATAAAATATCATGGGAGATATGGTGTAGAAGTTGGTTTGAAGATTGGGAAATATAAGAAGACAGTTGCTTGATTGCTTAATTTTTTTTAAAACCATATTAAAAAACACTATAGTGAGGGGAAATAGAAGAAAGTTGCTAATAGGTGTTGGAAAATCAGAAAGGCAAAAATATTTTCTTTATGTTGATAATTACTTGTGATATTCTTATGTTCTTATTAACTTTCTTGTGTTCTTCTTTTAACTTAGTTCCTCAAGTAATTACCAATAACGCGAAGATCAAAGACACCAGATGTAGGCGAATAACTAGGAAAAACTACATATCTCGGGGAAAACCCAGTCTACAACTCTTCCTCTAATAGTTTCACAAGATGATCCAAGACTCCTTGACCTAGATACAAACTTCCTCCAATCACCAAGTTGGCTCTTCCTTTCTTCTACAGATGATAACTTTCCAACAACTTTGACCTAGAACAATAACAATAGTAACAACAACACTTCGATCTAATAGCAACAGAAAGTTCACTCTAGTAATAGTAACAACTTCGACCTTGATACAATAAGAACTTCAATATTAGTAGCAACAACTTCGACTTTAGCAGTAACAACTTTGACCCTAGCAACAACAACTTCGACCTAGAAGCAACAACAAAATTTCGACCTCGCCAACTACAGAACTTCGACCTCATCAACTTCATAGGAAAGAGAGAGAGAGAGAGAGAGAGAGGGAGAGAGAGATAGCCCAAAACTTCTATTTTATTATTCTCCTACAATTCTCCTTCTAATCTTGTAACTTCACACTTTTTCTTGCACTTCTTCTTGTGTATATCGAACTTATGGAGAGGATGAACAAATGGATTGAACTACACTTCTATTTATAGCCTTCTTGTGGGCCAAATTGCTCTTATGTAGGCTGACTTCATCAAGCAAGGGCCAACTTGGTGTGGAGGTGACAAATGACTTATTTGACTAAATAAAAATTCTTTTTACATTCAAAGGCCCAAGAAGGGGCCCACAAAAATGGACAATGATTCTAATGACTCAATATAAAAACTAGAAGTCCTCAATTGGGGACTTTGACCTATAATATGATGACCCAAGCATGAAACCCATGCTTTAATAAGTCATAATAATAATAATAATAATTTCTTTTTTTCTTTCTTTTGATAAATGCATTTCATTATGACTCAAATACAATTTATGAAGACTGAACCTAGTTACATTCTTCAAAAATAGGAAATGATAATACTACATATAAAACTTCAACAAGTGAAGGGGAAATCCAAACTCAAGGCTATTTGAAACTAAATACATAATGACATGAAAAACATGTGATGACTCAACTAAAAACCAACTCCCACAAGTGACAAGATGAAACAAGGAGATAAGATTATTATTATCCAATTTTAAAGTCACAACCAAGCCACACACCAAATTGGTGTATGACACCCCCTTGTTTGCGAGACAAGGGACCCACCTCCGCACAGTGATTTCACTGCTAAGTCTATATAGACATAAATACTTTACTCCCTAAGATTTTGAACCTGTAACCTCTTAAGAGAAAACACATGCTCTTAAACATTAGACCCACTCAAACTGTATTAGAACACCCCATAAAAAAAAAAAGTAAAAAATAAGAGCAACCCATAGAAGAAAAAATTATATAAAAACTGTAAGAATATTAAAATTAAAATAGAATAATACTTTATTCTATATCATATGTACTTATACAACAAAAAGGAGTACACTAACACCATGGAATGTTGAGAAAGTTGTATTCCAAAAGGACTTTATAAAAATTCTAACAAAAAGGAATTTTGAGAAAGTTGTATTCCAAAAGGACTTAATAAAAAATTCTAACAAAAAGGTTTAACAAGACAATTAACATCTATAATAAATATTTAATTTATAATATTTTGTATTATAATCTGTGACTAAGTAATACATTTTCTTTTTATTTTCACCCGTTTCAACGTTAAAAAAAATAGAATGAATAATTACTTCTATACATACGGTTTCTCCTCTCTCTTCTAACAAGTGCGAATTGTACTGTGTTTTTTTGTTTGCATGCTATGTAAATGGTACCCACTATTTTGTCAGAACTACCTACTTTGGAAGTTTAATAAATATCAATCGACCTATCTAAATATCTCTTGCAGCAACTTGTGCAAATTCATGAACCGATCTGATTTGAAATTGGCTGGTCTGTGGGGCCTCGACCGTTGGAATGGAGCAAATCTCATATCCAGTACGTGGCCAGTTATGGCTTCTGATCAGACATGGATGGACGAGAGAGGCAGAGAGTGCTCCACATACAGGATATGAATTGGGTGCTTGCACTGTTTGAACCTCTTCCAACTGCCTATAAATGTAAACTCCTCTGTTTTTTCCTCTCTGGCTTTGAGATGAGTGAATGTGATAACAATCACACTCCATACTCCACAAAGGAGGAGCCAGGCATTCAAGTATCTAATCTCATCTCTAATTCTTTTATGTTTATGCTGTGAGTTTAAAATGCCAGTGTTAGTATTAGCATTATCATTGGCTTTTTCTACCCCTGCCAGAGGAGGAGAAAGTAAGTTTGTTGAAGGCATGACACTCACAAGAAGACTGAATGCATCCTCATACATTGCATCATCTAAGAATGCTCAACCATTGTGTGTAAGAGGAAGATTTAGTTGGTGTTATGGGTTAAGAATGAGAAATAATTCAGCTGGTTTATGGAGGAAAGCAACCAGAGTGCAGGTTTCTGCAGTGGCAGAGGAGGGTGGTGGCAGGATTCTGCTGTCAGATGTGGTGGTGAAGCAGAAGAGAAAGCCATTTCTATTGGAGGTGAGAGAGTGGAGTTTAGGAGACATAGCGGCAGCAGGGACTGTGTTTGGCATGCATGCTCTGTGCTTGTTGGCCCCTTTCACATTCACTTGGAAGGCGTTTGGGGCGTTTGCAGTATTGTATGTTGTCACAGGATTGCTGGGGATCACACTGTCGTACCACCGGAATCTCTCGCATCGGAGCTTCAGACTTCCCAAATGGCTAGAGTACTTATTTGCCTACTGTGGTGTACAGGCCATGCAGGTACAATGAGATTGCCTTTTTAATCTTCATTGTTTTGAATATAGGTTTTGCATAAAATTAACAAAACCCATCTAAACCTAGGCCTGATATGAACTTGGAGGTTCCAAGGCTGAAGATGGTATGTCTTGAATTCTAATATTAGATGCATTAGTGATTTGTGTGAATTGAAGATACTCAACCTCGAGGTGGACCAGCTTACGTGAGTTCGTGCCAGTACTATATTCAATGCATCTATTGCACCATCTAGATTAAATGTTTTACATACGAGTGCGCACACATTAAAATGTTGATAAATCCCTCTAACTATCTTTATCTTGATTTTGAAAATATTTCGAGATTGAATGGCCTCATTCATGTCCATCCAATTCTGGAATATTTCCCGAATCAATGATCGAGATAAGTTCCAGAATCCCTTATCCTAGGGGGATTGTAGAACATCTCTGTTCTCTCAATGCATTTGTAATATAAGTTCTTTATATAAATCTGGTGTCCAAGGTTCGCTCTTCTTCTAAATCACATGATTTGGGTTTAAATATTTCCCGAATCAATGATCGAGATAAGTTCCAGAATCCCTCATCCTAGGGGGATTGTAGAACATCTCTGTTCTCTCAATGCATTTGTAATATAAGTTCTTTATATAAATCTGGTGTCCAAGGTTCACTCTTCTTCTAAATCACATGATTTGGGTTTAAATTTGATTAGGTTTGCTTCTTGTTTGAATTTTTTTTAGCTGAAGTTTGAACGAGGTTTGTATATATATTCTTTCAATATATATTAATTTTAAAATGAAATATAACTCGGAATAAAAAGAAATAACATTAATATATATAAAAAGTGCTGTTATGGATTTGGAAATTGCAAAGATAGATTACAAATTTGAGTTATAATATGAGATTATAAGGTTTGGGCTATAGACTTCGTCAATGGTTATAAGGTTCAATAAAATTAGACAAACCTTATTGTTTTTAAGATTTGCCAAGGTTGAAGTTTGACGAACCAGGTGACGTAACTCTTCTTCTGATATCTTTTTCCTCGTTATGTTCCTTTGTGTATAGAGTTCAATAAAATTAGACAAACCTTATTGTTTTTAAGATGGCCAAGGTTGAAGTTTGACGAACCAGGTGACATAACTCTTCTTCTAATATCTTTTTCCTCGTTATGTTCCTTTGTATATAGTATACTACCAGAAAGGAATCCAAGCTTAGATGTCTTTGTGCTCATTTTCATATTCAATGCACCCACTGTACTATCGATATTCAATACACTGTTACACACACACACAAAGTTGATGGCTCCCCACACCCATCTTATCCTGGGCTATACATATTACAATGCACCTTGTTCTCTGGGTGCAGAAAGTAAGCTGATATTTGATTGGTATCTTCTGCGAGCCCTGCCCCTTGGTTACTGTCTTCAATGCTGGTGTTTTATATTGGTTTAATTAATATAGTCCTTTCAATATGATCGTTTTTGAATGTCAGTTTGGCCATGGGCAGCTGTCCTTAATGGCTCTGTCCGGTTTGCTTTTGTAGATTTTACACTTTTGCCAAGTTTGTGAGGATTGACTTCGTGAATATTGTTCTTGTCTATAAAATCCAATGTTGGAACAAACCATGCTGCTAATGCACTTGACATGGTGCACAGTATACCCAGTTTATTTATTTTTAAATTTAACAACTGAAAATGGGAGCTTTTTATTATAGAAACTGTAGTAATAAGCTAGAAGGCAAAGTATAAAAACTGCTGCCCCGAGTTTTCAAGAGTAGGTGACGGCTCTCAAAAGCTTCACCCTTATTACAATGTTACATCCCAGTGGTTCTCACATTATTACATTCCAGTGGTTCTCACAGACAAACAAGTATATAGCTTAAAATAAAAAGAAGACTACTAATACTCTCACTGCTTCACTTTTCATTAAATTTATTGGAAGACATGTAGGCTGTTTGCTCCTTCTTGCCCAAGATTGGCAAGAAGGGAATTCTGGTTCTTAAGATCCATGTCATCCAACATCTGATGTACTGTGGCTTTTTCCCTTAATTCTACCTTGACAGAGCTTGTCGACATTCTCTGATTTGATGCTGCAGACTGTGAATGCCTGTTTAGGTTCACGACCATGTTTCTGAGCATGCTGTATTCAGCTTCCAGAACCTCAATTTTCTTTTGCTTCTGTTGCACCAATGTACTCATGATTATAATGTATTGAGATATACACTGGTGCTTGTTTTCAAGCACCTTTGTAGACAATGAAAACAGAGAGATCTATTACATTGGATTGATTCTTCATGCCTCCTTAGCACCCTTCTAATTCTTGTGCTTCTCTGTCATCCATGTGAACTTCTCCCCAAAGAGTTCTGTAACGCCAATTTTGGTCAAGGGCTCTCGAAGGGTTGAGCAGGTTTAATTGTCATGATTTCTTGGGATTATCCCAACCTCACACATCTCAGAATGATGCCATCTAGATTCTTCCACCCCAGGCCACCTTGAATGAGTAATACTTGATGGACTTCAGTCTTAGGGATTTCATCTGCTGCTTGTTCAAATGCTCAGGGAAGACAACATTTCTAAAATAAAAAATAATATCTTTGTAAGTTTGTATCATTTATCATCCTGCAGCTGTTCCAAAACAACAAAGGATTTACACTTCCGTTGCTGAACTTTGCTTTTCCTTTTGGACAAGTTGTAGATCAGTGTCAGCTATCAATTTCATCAAGCCTTGGCCTTTTACTGGCTTTGTGCGTTTCAGCTGCAAATTATATTTTGAATCTTGGTGTTCCATCCTCTTGTCCATTCTACCCATCTATGCTGAGATAGAATGTCTTTACTTCTGGATGTGGAATATAAGCTATTACCTTTAAATTTCAGACATATTCTCTAAAATGCTTAGGAGTCTTAACCAACCCATATGCATGCTTCTCCTTGGTTGTATAATTCAGTTCATGTCCTTTAAGTGCTATATGCATGAATGCAATGGGTTGTTCAAAACCTTCAGAGTTCTTTTGCAACATTTAAGCAGCTATGGTATGCTCTGAGTAGGAGAAAACCTGGAATTCTTTGGGGTAATCAGATCTCATCAAAACCAGAGCAGAAGATATGGTGTGCTTGATGCTTTCAAAAGTCTTCTTTTTCTTGATTGCCCCCCTGAACATCCTGATCTTTCTTCAACAAATACTTGCTGAAGAGATTGCTGGAAAACCTCAATTACTTTTTTATGATTCTACATTTATGATGGATTTGGATGTTAGGATCACAAAACCGAGAAAAGTGGGGTGTTTAAAGACACTGTTGTTTGGGATCCAAATGGCCAAAAGACCAATTTACCTAGAGTCTTTCTGCCTTTAAATAGACTATATGCCACATGAATACCATGGCTCAATACCATGGGTTCTCATAAACCTCGAGCTTGACAACCGCTGGTAACTTGACCAAATCAAGTTTACCTGAACCACCCTAACAATCCTCTCTTCAACTTGACTCGGGGTCCCACTCACGCTGTTGAAGTCCATATAAAAAAATTATCATCTACTGAAATACACAAGTAACCAACCACTATATCTGTCAGTTATCTAGGACATCTTTTCACATATATGGTTCATAAACCATCTCACATTCTCACATTCCTCCCCTCAAGCTAGGATACTAGTACAATTGCCACCTTGGTACCTATCCAAGTGGTCCATTCTACAACTTGATAACTCCATGTGCCACTGCACTACATGTATGCTTGATCAAAATTTTAAGGTCTTACAACAACACATGCTCTTGTGCAACATTATGCATGAACAACAGGTCTTACAACTTCCTGAGGAATACACCTGGTATGGCATGTTTTCATAACTTGAACCAAAAACCCTTAATGTCTTCACCCACCACTAATGTTATCACACCACTGTGGCTTTTATTGCACGTATGATCCTTAACTAAACTTCAAACCATTAACTCATCTTCATTCTTTCTCTTGTCCATCCATACCTGGGCTCTTGATATATCTTGCGCAGTCCATACCTTGACTTGACCTTTCTGGTTACTTAATAAGTTAATCTCTCTCCAACCCCATGCTATTCATCTGCATCTTTCATTATCATTGTGCGTCCTCTTCCTTGCTTTTTTCGATACTCTTTCTCTTATCTTCGTTATTGGCTGCATCAAATCTGTTGTCAGTGACTGCATTATGATTTTTCAGTTGATCAAAGTTGCCAAAGAGCAGTGAAGTTTGAAGCTATCTTCCAGGCCACAAAAGCACTCAAAGCCAAATCAGATCTTCTCCATTTCATAGTGCCTGGAACGAGCTTTCCAACGGTATATGGAAGTTCGAAAATGGACTTCTGGATCAAAAGATATGGCCTATTGAAGTTTAGGGGTTATGTTGCCTCTGAAATGAAGGGAAAGAGCTTATCGGAGGTCCGGGAGCAGATCACAAATCACAATCGCAGTTTCCTAGCAGCGAAAGTGGGAGAGGACACAACAAACCTGCGATTGAGCAATCGCTGATATCGAGGATCACAAAAGTCAAAGATCCAAGGCGCGGCATATCGGGGATCGATGGGATTTCAATGTGCAGTACAAAGGGGTGGAGCTCCGATATTGACAAATTGGCGATCGGTGGGTCCAACGGACCATTTGTAAGGAATTGTGGGGGAATACGCCGATAGTGTTAAAACAACAGGGGAGGGCCAATGCCGATTTACAAAGGAAATCAACTGCAAAACCAGAGGCAGGCATGCCTTTTCTCTCTCTCCTCCAAGGGGCCACGTGGCGGAATACCATTGGTCCAAATGAATACACATGGTAGCTGACGTCATCATGACGTGGTAGTACGAAGGACACGTGGCACGCAGATTTGGCATTTTTAGGGGTCCTATGGGAGCATATTCGGGTGACACGTGTCACCACTCAAGAAGTGCCGTGTGGCACTGATGATGTCATCAATCCTGCAGATCGGCAATCGACGATCGCACAAATCAAAGGTTCCTCCTCTGCCGAAGTCCCTCTTGGCTTGCGATTGCGATATTGCGAGAACTCCACAGACTCATATTTTATACAATAGAGTTAAAAGGTTGTTGGTCCGTCCCTTTCAATGGCCACATGCTCATTCAACACCGCCCAACTCTAGACGACCTAGATTGACTCTGCTTAGATCGATGGCTCCCAGGCCTTTTTGGCCCCCTCGCAATGTTTCCCTCTATCAGCAGCGGGGAGGGTTCGAAAAAACGGTTTCCTAGTCGGGCCCCTCTGCTATTTGTCCCTCTCATATCATTTCGCAACCCCCCCCTCATTTACCACTTACCGCTCATGCCCCCCTTCGAAAACCACTCATCCTCACACTCTCTCCTGCATTGCGATTGCGATATCCTGGGTGGGCCCGATCTCGCAGATTGACGTTCGCAAGTCAAGAGGACATGCCAAAGGTAAAGCGTTCCAAATCGCTGGTATGCGGTACTCCACGTAATAAAGAAAAAGGACCCTTGGAGGGAAGTCCAAAGGCCTTAGCGCTCGAGGACTAAGCACTTGGTCATAGCCCCGGACACATGAAGCAAAAGGGGCTGGAGTGGATCTAAAGGTCCCGTCCTATAAAGGATTTTCAATAAAAAATCCCGATATGAGAACCCTGCGACAAGGTATTGCAGAACTTTAAAGGCGTGGTGGGTCGGCAACTGTGGCATTTAATAAGGAAGATGGAGCATTCAAGCCTGACTTGGGCTGATCCAGAAAGGCCCTCTATGACACGGAACTAGGGTCGACACTGACAGAAATAAACAAGTGCTTGGTAGTTCGAGAAGACTTGATGATCCAGCATGGTGTCCCCATACACGGGGAAGACAAAGTACACTGTCCAGGGGTCCTCTGCTTCAGTACTACGACATGACACTGATAGTGCCCACAACCAACTTTGAACGATGAATGGTTCAAGCAGGTAAAGGCATAAATGATGGGAGTCGATTGAGCAACATAGAAGGCCATATCGTGAGCAAACTACAACCTGAAGCAAAAGCAACCACAGGGATGGGCATGAAGATATTTTGTTAACATTGTCATCTGATTGATTGACTGATTTGTTATCCTGTAACGTGTCGCCCTTTAATGAGGCGATTAATATTTTGTAATGCTTTTGGGCCACAGAGCCATCCTTGGCCGAGATAGCTAGTCAACCTGACAGCTAAGACTCGACCAAAGATATTTTGATGTAATGAATGTTCAACGCTCCCCCTCTCTAGATAAATAGGGGGAAGCAACACTTCACAAAGGTTCAGAAATCCTAAAGAAAAAGCTACATGTTATTTTTAGACTGTATGAATTTATAATATAGATCTTTCAGAATATCAAGAAAATGGTGGTGATTCCCCCTTCCAGTATTATAGTATGTTATCCCTCTATTAAAACCCATTATGTTCATGTTTCTTCTCTGAATTCATGCAAATCATAGCTGCTAGAAATATTTCATACTTCCTCACAGATTCATTTGTATTAATTTATTAATGCATGTGCTTGTATGGATTATTGAGATTACATATTTAAAATTGCGCTACATGAATCATAGGATTCAGTCTCTCTTTTTTCCATTATATCTACCTGTAACTCAAATTAAGTACAAGAACTCTTAATGCTTCAAGCTCTATGTGTTAAGCGTAGATTTATTGATGCTTTAAGCTCTATGTGATGGGTTTCTCTTTCTCCTTATCATCTCTTATTGCTCTACCAAAGCTTATTAAACTGTAAGTCCTTGAACTACTCGGCCCCCATTATTTTATGCATATATTTATGCAATTTGTACGTGTGAAGAAGTACCAGAAATTAATGCCTTACTCCTTTAGATAAATGAACCAACCCATTCCATTTTATATATACATATAGAATATATGTGATGTCTCCATTTTACTGAGAATCATTTGAGACACACAAAATCTAGATGTGCCCCAAAATTGTTCTTGTAAGCAATCCAAGGCTGTGTCTGGGAGCAAGAACATCTTCTGGTGCTGTTGCCGGGGAACGTATTGAAGGATTTTTCCCATGGGATATGACAAATTGAGCACTCTTTGTGTAGGTGAGCAAAGACGTTCTGATTGCATCCACATCACCTTGGTGACTCACACACCCCATCATCATTTATCATCCTGGCTTTTAAAAAGCCTCACACTCTCTCAGATACTTCTCAGTAGAAAGCCCCATTTGTATCTGACTCTGAGAAATTAATTTTCAGGAAAGTTTGGAAGGAGAAAACTCCTATTACCTATGCCACCGTCTCATCAGTCTTTGAAGCTTCCTCATCCAGTTCTCAATCCGTGGTCACTCACTATTGAGGACTCACTCCTAAGATCCTTACATACCCTGCTTTCAGTCTAGTCACCCCAACCACTGTGGTTGTGGCCCAAGTTCCTTAGGCGAATCTCAATCCCCCTCCATTAATCTAGATGGCTCTTCCGAGTTTTTTGCTAAATGAATATGCCCCTCTTAATTTACCTCAGCCCCTAAGTGCTATGCCCCTGGACTACCTAAAGCTTCTGCCTAGGTTCTGGGGAGGATGAAAACACTGCACAGAGACACCTTGAAACCTTTTGTGCTTTTGATGAGAATCTAAATGCAGAACAACTGGATGTGGTCCTGAGACTTTTTGTACAATCCCTTGATGGAGAAGCCAAAAAATGGTTTAAGGCCCTACCGGATGCCTCCATCACTACGTGGGAGGAACTTGAAAACCCTTTCACACAAAAATGGGGTGAAAAGAGAAATCATGAGTACCTCCTCACAGAGTTTAACGCCATAAAGAAGAAGCCAAAAGAGGTTATCTCAGAATTTATAAAAAGGTTCAATACACAGTATAATAACCTGCCAGCTGAGATAAATCCTCCTCCAGCTACTGCTCGAGTAGCTTTTTTGGGGCCTTTGAATCCGACTTTGGTTTTGCTCTAAGGGAAAGGAAGTCTCACTTTAGATCAACTCCAAATCGATGCGCTTGAAGTGGAAGCAAATTTCACCTCAGCTGGGAAGTCAAGAGGAAAGCAGGAAACTACTGACAATAAAAGAGGGAAAGAAGAGGCATCCTCCTTTGGTCAAGAAAAAGAATCACTAGACCTGAAGTGGGAGGAAGTGGATAAACTTATCAGGAGTTTATCACATAAGGTTGGAAAGCTTGAACTTGAGAACAAGAGTCTCTCCAAACAAAATGCTCAAGTCAACAACTGGGTTTATAACCCACAGTATAGAAGGCCTCCATTGCAAACACTTCCAAGGGAAAGAAAAGAACAAATCGATCAAATCTCTCATCCTCTATATTTAGAAGATGATCCCGATGAACAATCCTCGAATACACATGAGATGCAGGGAAACCTGTATTCCGCTTTCTTTGAAGAATAACATGAAAATATGGCTCACCAGAAAACTAGTCATGATAGAGAAGCAACAACAAATGAGGAGGATATAGATTATTATTGTAAACAGTTTGTAGATTTCATGCAAGCACAACCACACCGTAAATATGAGCTAAGATCTTCAAAGAAGAGGTCAAGGGAACCAGAACAACAAGAGGGAACTGCTCCCCAAGTTATTCCCCCAGTACTAGATAAAGGGAAAAGTAAGTTGAATCTTGACTCTTCCAAGATAAAGGCCTCCTCAAATAAGGAGAGCAATAGTTCCGAGGGATCGGTTCTGCAAAAAACTGCCAATGGTAAGGAAGGAGAAGCAGAGCTAGGAGGTGTAGAAAAGGTCCAACCTACATTCAATTTTCAGAAGGATCTTGAAAAGGTAAAGATTCCAGTTCCTTTGATTGAACTTCTAAAGCAGCCTTCTGATAAAGCTCAAGTCTCTCAATTCATGCATCCATCCACCTCAGCACCAATCCATGACAGTTTAAACCTTCAAGAGGAGAGGCTAATGGTTGTTTTTGGGCCACATGTGGAAGAACTTGATCCTTATACTACACCTTTCAACGTGACCCTAGTAATCCATGAACTCTTACTGCATAATTGCATGTTGGATTCTAGAGCCTCGCACAACCTCATGCCCCTAGCAGTGATGGAACAACTAGGCTTGTAGATCACCAGGCCCTACAAGGACCTATACTCCTTTCACTCTAAGAGAGTCAAATCCCTGGGAATGATAAAGGATCTGGTGGTAAACCTGGCTCAGATCCTTGTGAAGAGCATGGTAATGGACATAGTAGTGGCAGACATTCCCCTTAGTTTGGCATGCTGCTATCTAAATCTCGAGGTTCCAAGGTGGGGGGCTCTATCAAGTTAGATTTGACTTATGCCACTATTCCCACTTTTGGAGGTGAGCAAAGGAGGTTGTACAGAGAGTCTAGGTTTGTAAAAACTATGACCCCAACTAAAGGCTCAGAAAACTCCCCAGTGCATGGGAAAGAAAGTGATCTCTCCTGCCTGTTCCTAGAAGAAGATGAGACCATCTTAGAGGAAACATTAGTACACCTAACAAGGCAGTTAGAACACCAGCATGCGAATGAAAACAATGTATGGAAGTGATACTTTGATGGAGCAAATTCCAAAGAGGGAAATGGAGCAGGAATATTGTTGGTATCTCTTGAGGGTAGCCTGATACCTCTCTCATTCACGCTGGAGTTCGAGGCAACCAACAACGAGGCGGAGTATGAAGCATTGCTCCTTGGGTTACAAACGGAAAAGAATATGAATATTGAATGCCTAACGGTCTATGGAGACTCTGAGCTAGTCGTAAGGCAGATCAAAAATCAGTGCGAGGCCAAACACCCCAGACTGAGGACTTACCAGAATGAAGTGTGGGATCTAATTGATAACTTCTTCTTGGCCCTTAATATCCAATTTCTACCCAGAGAAGGAAACAGAATGGCTAACTCCCTTGCTGTAGCGGCAAGCAGTTTCGGGCCCCCTCAAAATCCGCTCCTTAGGTATGAGGTAGAAGTCAGATACAGACCCTCTATACCCGATAATGTCAAAGACTGGTAGGTATTCGAAGATGTCGAGCAGGTAAAATGATTCATAGAATTCGTTGGGGAGTTCGCCAACTCCACCATCGATCAAGAAGAAGAAGAAGCAGATCAAGAAGCCACTTCGTGGAAAGACACAGTGGCTGGGCACAAAATTCTGCAACTGAAAGGGAATACCATCCCTCGCGGACTAGTCCCACTAGAAAGACTTTTTAATAAGGATGACATAGCCTCCAAACCAATGGCTCAGAAGAGAGACGATCAAGTAGAAGACTGCAATATCGGCTCAAAAGAGGAACCCTACATGACCAGGGTATCAAAAGGAATCCCTTTGCAATAAAAACAAAGGTATTTAAATATATTCAAAATCCACAAGGATGTTTTTGCTTGGTCTTATGAAGATTTGAAAACATTTGATACTAACATCATTCATGTTGGAATATCTAATTCTTATTTGTCTCTAGTTGTGATTCTCACTAAGTAAAGGAGTCTGTTCCTAGTAGTTAGAATCCATTCCCTAGTTTGGTATGTAATTGAGAGATTTCCTCAACCAACAGATTGTGTGCCTAAAATAGTCTCTCTACCTTGAGACAACATTCTGGTAGATATGTAATTGCATTTGATTAATAAAATGAATCTGGATCCTCAGTTTTTAAGTTGGTATGAGAGCCCCCTGAGGGCCTGGCTCCTCGGTGTGCTTGGCCGCTCCTAGGCTGAAGAAAATAAAGAGTTTGGTGTTTACTGTGTATGCAATTTTGTGTGTGCAATTTTAGGTGTGCGAGGGCCAGTGATGCCGATTGCGTGACGTCGTTCCTCTTCCGGATGTACTGAAGGCATGCATTAGGTCCGATATCGTGGAATTCGTTCACGCAAACATGGCCAAAAATAAACGCCAACCCTACGCCGTCAGCAAGAAGGTTGGTCATCAGACTTCCGCAGAGTCATGGGGAACGGGGCGGTCGGTTTCCAGAATTTCCCACGTTGCTGGAGGGGGAACACATAGAGCTGGCCAGGGAGCTTTCGGCAACATATGCCTTGGCGGCAGGATGTTTGCCCCCACGAAAATATGGCGGAAATTAGTGCGTGCTCTTCTTCACATGCTCTGCTTATCTGTTCGAGAGACTTGGAATCGAATCCCACTGCCATTTAACATTTTCAATATAAGCTACAGAGTAATTTCCGTGGAGAAATTAACGCGTAGGTCTCGAGTTCCAATCCCGCTCTCGCCTTTTACGTCAGCCAAACATATGGCCAACATTGAAGTTTTTTTGTGCAGTAGAGAAGCGGGTCATGAGCTTAAATGGGGTAAATTAGTGGCACCGGGAAAAAAACTTAAACCAGAAGAGACACGCAGTGGTCTCTGCTCTGTCGGCCTCTGCGATCCACACCCTCGTCATGGCCCGAGGTCACAGGATCGAATCCGTCCCGGAGTTGCTGCTCATTCTCAGCGATGACGTCGAAGGCATTTAAAGATTGATTGTATGTATTGCGCCTCCCACCACCATTGGAGATCACTGTCGTGCATACAAGTGTTTAGGAAGACAAATCTTTTAGCGTGGGCGACGGAAGCAGTTATGCGAGTTGAACATTTTGGGAACCGAGATTCAAAGCAAAGATGATTGGTGAGCTACGCACTATGTGAAGCCCACGACTATCCTTACTCGTCCTTTTTTTTAAAGAGATTTAACATCTCAGTCTGCATTAAAGTATTTCCACTATAGTTACCACTTGAATTAAATGTGGAATCTATATTGCACGGGTTCTCGAACCCGGGGGTGGGGTTCTCGAACCCGTCTCGGGTTCTCGAACCTAAGTACTAGATTCTTGTACGGGTGCTTCTGAGAAGAACCCATAAGAACCGGGTTTTTCTATGAAGAACCGGGTTCTCCATTAAAAAAATTTGGGTTCTTTTGTCTTGAC
>APFE030413953.1:0-32899 GCA_000404065.3 Pinus taeda | reverse complement strand
ATATAAATTATAATATACCCCGACGAACCCACGCACCCTGTGTCAGAAAATGACGTCCCTGTCCCCGTCCCCGTACCCGTCCCCGAACCCACGTTTCCTGGCAACATAGTGTGGAATTGATCAGTGGTGTTTGAATGAACCTTTTGTGTCATGTTATTGAAATATTATGGTAAAACTTCTCGTTAATGTAGTGACATTTAACCTGGCCAACTATTGTCACTGATTTGAATCTATGTTGGAATTGGCCATTCTAACCATGGGATATGATGAAGACATGACATGAAAGATGGCATTAGAGGTGCTGCATCAAAGATTGAAAGATGATGGACAACTAGGTGAAAGTTTGTGTGAGTTTGTGGAATAGACTCTATTATGAATCATAGTTGTAATGTAAACAAGTCTAAGATGTTTTATTGCGGTCTTTGTAACTATGTACCTGGTAACTCCAAAGTTGGAGTGTGTTGTAAGCCTTATAAGGCATGTATATCTCCATATAGTTCGTGGTAATCTAAAAACCACTAACATAGCCCTTGGTGGCATGGTTGGGGGTGATCCGTTAAAACTTAGAACATGGTTACGAGTAATCCGACAGGTGATCCAACAAAACCCGGGTTAACAATTGGTGTGCAATTATAATGGTTGGAAGAACCATGTATGCGAAGGACATCCTACAAGACTGGCGGTTGCAGCGGTTAGTACCCATGCATTCCGGTAGATGGTTGCTCCTTTATATGGACATCAACATATTCTCTTTTGGTATACTTGACCACAACTAGATTTTGCAAACTGATATCGAGACAAGTACTCATTAAGGGGGAGTGTTGGAATATCTAATTCCTACTTGTCTCTAGTTGTGATTCTCACTAAGTAAAGGAGTCTGTTCTTAGTAGTTAGGATCCATTTCCTAGTTTGGTGTGTAGTTGAGAGATTTCCTCAACCAACAGAGTGTGTGCTTAAAATAGTCTTTCAACTACACACCAAGCTAGGAAATGGATCCTAACTACTAGGAACAGACTCCTTTACTTAGTGAGAATCACAACTAGAGACAAGTAGGAATTAGATATTCCAACGCTCCCCCTTAATGAGTACTTGTCTCGATATCAATTTGCAAAATCTATTTGCGGTCAAATATTTTACTGGAGTGCCATAGTGGTATCTCATTTTAACATGGTATCATTTTAACATGAAGAGACTTCGTGGCTGAATTGAGTGCCTTGCCGGCATTGTTGAGCCTTCGTGGCTGTGGTTAGCCTTGGTGGCTGAGAGCCCTTGGTGGCATGGTTGAGGGTGATTTGTTAAAACCCAGAGCATGGTTATGGGTAATTTGATAAAACCCATGAAGATATTGGAGGGGGATTTACAGGTACAGGTACAGGTGTGCAGTTATAATGGTTGGAAGAACCATATATGCGAAGGACATCCTACAAGATTGGAGGTTGCAGCGGTTAGTACCCATGCATTCCGGTGGATGGTTGCTCCTTTATGTGGACATCAACATAATTTTTTTGGTATATTTGACCACAAATAGATTTTGCAAACTGAGATCGAGACAAGTACTCATTAAGGGGGAGTGTTGGAATATCTAATTCCTATTGTCTCTAGTTGTGATTCTCACTAAGTAATGGAGTCTGTTCCTAGTAGTTAGGATCCATTTCCTAGTTTGGTGTGTAGTTGAGAGATTTTCTCAACCAACAGATTGTGTGCCTAAATAGTCTCTTTATCTTGAGACAACATTCTTGTATATATGTAATTGCATTTGATTAATAAAATGAATCTAGATTCTCAGTTTTTAAGTATTCAGCATAAGATTCCTTTGAAGAGTGGAATAAAGCCATGCAAGCAGAAACTCAGGCAGATAAATCGACTCTTACTCTCTTCCATTGAAAAAGAAGTGAGAAAGCTGCTACAGCCAAAGATCATAGTGCCTTTAAGGTACTCTGAGTGGAACTTAGTCCCTGCTCGGAAAAAGAATGGAGAAATAAGGTTGTGTGTAGATTTTCAGAATCTAAACAAGGCGTCACTGAAAGACAACTACCTATTGCCTAAGATGGATCATATATTGCAGAAGGTGGTCGACGCAGTGAGAATGTCCATGATGGATGGGTTCTCTGGTTGCAACCAAGTAGCAGTCCACACTGATGATCAGAAGAAGACTGCTTTCACCACCCCGTGGGGAACATTCATGTGTGCTAGCATGCCTTTCGGTCTTATTAATGCAGGGGCCACATTTCAAAGAGCCATGGACATAGCTTTCGTAGGGGAGCAAGACAAATTCATGGTGGTTTATTTAGCACATCCTCCACTTGAAGCTCACCTTTGAAAAATGTAGGAGGTATGGTCTTTCCTTGAATCCTAAGAAATCTCAGTTCCCCCCCAGTGAGGGGAAGCTACTAGGACACATAGTAGCACAGGAAGGTGTGTGTGAAAATTCTATGCATTCTATCACTGCATCAATTGATTTATTTTATCGACTTATTTTCCAATAAGTTATTTACGAAAACCCTTTAGTAAACATTAAAATAAATTCTGCTGCAGATATCACACCACAATATAGAAACAAATACATGCACAAGAATCAAAACACACTGACACAAATATTTTGGACAAATGTCTCCGGAAAAACCCAATGCGGGAAAACCGGTGCAACAGAGGAGGATTTTATTAATCAGCTATTCTTGAGTACAACTGGGTGCCAAACTGGCTTGCCCAACAAAGAATTCTCCAACACCCTCCCCTAGACTTAGCGTCAGATTTGCTGGCCTTTGCGCAACTCCCAGACTCTCTGCATTAGCACTGGGCCTCTCTACGTCACCCACGCAAGCCCTCCAATGACTGCGCAGTCCTGTTGCCTCTGCGTCTATCTGAGAGGCTCTGCGTCTATCTCTCTAGTTTCTGCGCTGATCTTCTGATGCTGTTCCTACCTCTCCGTTCCGTACTCGCTACCTCTTGATGCAATCCAGACCACTAGTTCGAATTTCTCAACAAACCCCGCTCCAGAAAATTGACTGGTCTCCCTCAGTGTGTTTTCCAACTGACCCTCAAGCCTCTTCTTATACTTTTCCTTTTGGTCCTTCAACGGCCGAGATTAAATCTCTAATCAATGGCTAAGATTAGATATGGCTTGATCCATGACTTTTGGAACCTTCTAACCCAGTTTTATATTAATACCCATTAATATTTTATTTCTCCTAAGTTTAGACATAGGAACTCCATTAAAAATATTAATTATTTTAATATCTCCCAAACTGGTTAGAATATGCCCAAACCATTTCCGGGGCTTGGAGATCTCATGTTTTTTTAGCCTCTCCACCAATTTCATGGCCTGAGCACATCCGATGCTACCCCAAATCGACACTTCTTCTTAGCGAGGACTGTGCTCTAGTAATACTCCACACTAAGCATCACTCTAATTATACGGCATCGGTACCTGTGTTGATGCTAGGCCTCCCCGCCCAACATCCTCTGCATTGCTACATCCTATACTGCTGCCCATAGCTCCGCTACTGCCACTGCTGCATCTGTACGACAACTCCCTTTGCATCCATGCTGCTGCTGGTCCTTTCTCCCAACACTGCAACTCCCTCTACATCCGTGCTATTGCTGGTCCTTATCCCCAACACTGCAACCTCTTTTCATCATGCTACATCATCCTACTGCTGACTTCTATTGCACTGCAACATCACACCCATTTCTGCTACTGAAATGGATCCTTTATCATCCCCATCTTCTCCCTGAAATAATCAAACTTTGTTCCTCCAAGGGCCTTGGTAAGGATGTCTGTCACCTGTTCTCTTGTACTAGTGTAGCTCAATTATACAACTCCTCGTTGGACACAGTCTCTAACAAAGTGACACCGAATATCAATATGCTTTGACCTATCATGAAATACTGGATTCTCAGAGAGCTTGATGCAACTCTGATTATCACATATGATTCTAGTCGCCTCCATCTTTCTTTTGAATAGGTTCACAAGCAGTTTTCTAAGCCATATGGCCTCGCACGAAGTTGTGCTTGCAGCCATATATTCTGCCTCAGCTGAGCTCAGAGCTACAGATCTATGTTTCCTACTGCACTAGGAGTTCATTCCCGATCCAATGTTGAAATAGTACCCATAGGTACTTTTCTGATCCAATGAACTTCCAGCCCAATCTGCATCAGTAAATCCACTCAATCTGATATCCTTACTCCTGGTGTACAAGAGTCCATAATTGACCGTTCCCTGTATATATTTAAGAACATGTTTGGCTACTGCCCAGTGCGCCCTCTTCAATTCCACCATGAACTAACTGAGGGTGTTGACAGCGTAACAAATGTTTAGCCTGGTATTGACCAGATACATTGGGATCCTATGAGCTGCTTGTATACGGTGGGATCAACATTCTTGTCTTCTGATGCATCAATTTTCTTCTAGTTGGTGATCATTGGAGTAGCCATGGGTCTACAATCTTGCATCCTTAATCTCTTTAGAATTTATGTAGCATATCTCCCTTATCCAAGGAAGATCTCCCCCTTTTGTTGCCAAACTTCCCTTCAGGTCAAATTCTGTGGCTAGATTCTTCTTGCAGTCCCCGATGAGCCTGGATGATCCTGTCAGGAAGAGATCATCCATATATAATACTAGGATTAGAGACTCATTTCTACAACCTCATAGTAGAGATTTAGATCTACGTCACTCTTAACAAATCCCATCTTTTGCAAGTAGCCATCAATTTGACCATACCATGCTCTAGGTGCTTGTTTCAGCGATACAAGGCTTTCTTCAATTTGCATACATGAGACTTCTTCTCATGTGTCTCAAAGCCTTCTGGCTATTCAATGTATACCTCCTCTTCTATCACCCCATTCAGGAATGTCGTTTTGACATCCATCTGATGAATCTTCCATCCCATCTGTGCTGCAAGAGATATCATTGTTCTAATAGATGTATACTTGGCTACTGGGGCAAAGGTCTCTTCGTAGTCAATTCCTTCCTTCTGAGCATACCCCTTAGCCACAAACCTGGCTTTGTATTTTTTTACACTGCCGTCTGCAACGTATTTAATCTTGTAGATCCATCTCGAACCTACCACCGATCTGTCTTGAGGCCTTGACACTAACTCCCAGACATCGTTCACCATTATGGAATTGTATTCCTCTACCATCACATCCAACCAAACTTGATGTTGAGCAGCCTCCTGAAAACTGGTAGGATCCCCATCCTGAGCTACTAATGCTTGATATCTATCTGGTTGTTTTTGCTCCCTTTTATTGTTTCTTGGTGTACTGATGAAATCCTTTGCATCTCACAAAATTTGACGAAGTTCCCTGCTCGTTCTTCCTCTGGTAGAATGTGCTTCTGTTAGCTCCTCCTCCTCCTATGATTCTTCCTGATTCGAGGAAGAATTCTTTACTTCCATTGGTTGAAGTGGTTTGACCAACGACTCATGTTTTGATTGCTCCTCGGAAGACATTTCTCGAGATTTTTTGAAGGCCTTGTCCTCCATGAACTTCACATCTCGTCGAACTACTACCTTCCTCCTCCATGGAAGATAGATTCTGCATGCTTTAGCTTTTTCGCTATATCCCACTAGATATCCTTTTTCTGCAGTCTGATCCAGCTTCTTCCTCTTTTCCTCAGGTATGCTGCAATATGCTAAGCTCCCAAATATTCTGAAATGACTAACTTCAGGTGTCTTCCCTGTGAAGACTTTCTTTGAAGTTTGGAGTAATCTTGCCCAATGCCCGATGAGGAGTTCTATTCTAAACATAGACTGCCGTGTTGCATACTTCTGCCCACAGGAATTTTGGCATATCCTGATCATCCATCATGGCCCTAGCTACTTCCACAATAGTCCTGTTCTTTCTTTCTGCTACTCCATTCTGCTCCGGATTGTAAGGAGTTGTCCACTCTTTTTTGATGCCCTCCTTAGCACAAAAATCAGTGGAGTCCTTATCGACATACTCTCCACCATTATCTGAGCGCAAAACTTGTATTTTCTTCCCTGTCAAGTTCTCCACCAAAGCCTTGAACTCTTTGAATTGACAGAAAACCTCGTCCTTGGTTTTCAGAAAATAAATCCAAGTTTTCCTTGAGTGGTCATCAATGAAGGTGACGAAGTACTCGACACCACTAAGAGCTTTAGTGGACATAGGTCCACAGATATCTGAGTGTATCAGCCCTAGTACACTCTTGGTCTTGTTTTTACTTCTAGGAAATGTCGCTTTGGCATACTTTCCTAGCGCACATCCTCTGCATACATCATCTCATTTTGTACTAAGATAAGAAACTCTTGATACAGTTTTCCCGAGAATCTTAGAGTCCCATGATGCAAATGTCCCATTCTTCTGTGCCGTATTTTGTTAAAATCCTTGTCTCCATGACTGCCTATCAGTGCCATTGGTTATTCAAGTGTAATCTGTACAACCTGTTACTTCTGATCCTAATCCGCACTTTCTTTTTCCAACTTGGGTGTTTGACGTATACTTTCTCCTTGATGAAGAAAACATCGTAGCCCTTGCCTTGAAGTTGCGATATGGAAAGTAAGTTCATCCCTAGTCTTGGTACATGCAGCACGTTGGTAGTGTAGGAATTTATAGGGTAAGTTCCTCAGATAGAACACCAAAGGACACCGCTCACAAACAAATCACAGATCAATACACTAGTATTATTGACGTGGTTAAAACCCTCAAAGAGGGAAACAATCCACTTTCTGAGCCAACATGACCACTTCAGGCAATTTATTAATAAAAGAAGGAAAATTTACATAAGCTTCTCTCATGAACGGTCACCCTACAAATGACCCTCCATGCTCTTTAAATAGAGATCATGGACCAATCGGGTGTTAAGCCACGGATTAAGTGTTGGTAATACCGAGAGAATGAATCGTCGGATCACTTCATGTCTAGAACATATCGTGACCGTTAGATTGTAAGCTACAAAAGTACATAGTAAAGAAACACACTTTACCTAACTCTACACTAGACCAAGTTATACTTAACTATTTCCTATGTGTCAGAATATCCTAACAGGTAGCACGGAACTGCTCTCCCGTTTCTGTTTGAAAAACTATGGTACCCTTCCCTACTGGAGTACACTTTGCCTTATTCCCCATGGTGATCTGAAAATTCATCCTTTCCTCCTGATAATCTGAGAAACATTCCTGGATTCTCGTCATATGCTAGGAGGCTCCACTGTCTATATACCATACCTCTGATGATGCAAAGCTTGTCACATAAGCAACTTCTTCTTCCAATCTAGAAGCCAACATAGAGAAATCGAAATCACTACCTCTTGTGCAATTTTCTGAAAATCTGTGCAAGTCTTTGACGTAGATGCCTCTGCATCATGGTCTCGAACCATAATTGATTTCCCCTTCCTGTCTTTGATTACTCCCTCTGATACCATGTGAAAATTCTATAAATTCTATCACTGCATCCACTGATTTATTTTACCTACTTATTTTCTAATAAGTTATTTACGAAAACCCTTCAGTAAACATTAAAATAAATTCTGCTACAAATATCACACCATAATACAGAAACAAATACACGCACAAGAATCAAACACATCGACACAGATATTTTGGACAAATGTCCTCGGAAAAACCCAATGTGGGAAAACCGGTGCAACAGAGGAGGATTTTATTAATCAACTATTCTTGAGTACAATTAGGTGCCAAACTGGCTTGCCCAACAGAGATAGATTCTCTAGAACCCTCCCCTAGACTCAACGTCAGACTTGCTGGCGTCTGTGCAGCTCCCAGACCCTCTGCATCAGCACTGGGCCTCTCTGCGTCACCCATGCAGGCCCTTCAGTGACTGCGCAGTCCTGCTGCCTCTGCGTCTGTCTCTCTAGTCTCTTTAGTCACTGAGCTGATCTTCTGATGCCATTCTTGCCTCTCCGTTCCATACTCGCTACCTCTTGCTGCAATGGGGACCACTAGTTCGAATTTCTCAGCAAACCCCGCTCCAGAAATTGAACTCACTGGTCTCCCTCAGTGTGTTCTCCCACTGACCCTCAAGCCTCTTCTTATACTTTTCTTGTTGGTCCTTCAACGACCGAGATTACAGCTCTAATCAAGGGCTAAAATTAGATTTGGCTTGATCCATGACTTTTAGAACCTTCTAACCCAGTTTTATATTAATACCCATTAATATTTTATTTTTCAACTCCATTAAAAATACTAATAATTTTAATATCTCTCAAACCGGTTAGAATATGCTCAAACCATTTCTGGGTCTTGGAGAGCTCATGTGCTTTAGCCTCTCCACCAATTTGATGGCTAAAGCACATCCGATGCTACCCTAAATCAACAATGTGAAGATCGATCCTAAACGAGTCGAAGCCATTAGTTATAATCCTTTGCCCAAGAATAAGAAAGAGGTCTAAGCCTTTTTGGGGAGAATTTTTTTTTGAGGTGGTTCATACCCAACTATGAAAAAATAGTCAAGGGTATTACAGACATGCTTAAGAAGGAAAATGAAATCAAGTGGAGCCCTGCCCCCGAGATTCTTTCATTAGAATTAAAAAAGCTTTTGCTAAAGCCTTGGTACTAGTCAGCCCCGACTATTTAGTGCCTTTCTATATCTTTTCTTTCGCTTCTCCACATACTATTGCCGCAGTGCTGCTACAGAAAAATAAAGATGATTATGAACAATCCATCGTGTTCTTCAGCCAAGTCCTGAGGGATGCTAAGCTGAAATATAACATCTTGGAGAAACAAGCCTATACACTAGTCAAGGCTATGAAGGCATTTCGTATGTATGTGCTACAATTGGAAATCACAACGGTTGTCCCAATGACAACAATCAAGGACATCCTGGTGCAAGGAGACAATGAAGGAAAAAGGGGTAGGTGGATAGCAAAGATACAAGAATATGAGCTAGACATAAAGCCTACCAAGCTCATAAAAAGCCAGGGGTTCGCCAAGGTTTTATTCGAATCAAATTGCCAAGCTTTAGGGATAAACCTGATAACGGAGGAAGGCAGACTAGAGGATCATCAGAACGGGATTAAAACATCTGAACAAAAAATCTATGTTAAATATGAGGGATCACCTTGGTATAAGAACATCGTTCATTATCTCTTATTCCTGAGGTGCCCGCTAGGGTTGGATAAATCCAAATACCGAACTCTGAGATTGCAAGTGCAAAAATATATCATATCCAATGGTCTACTCTATTGGAAGGACTTGGTGGGAGTATTACTGTTAGGTTTGGTAGAGGGCGAAACCCATAAAGTGATTGAGGATTTTCACGGAGGAGTTTGTGGAGGTCACTACCACTGGAAGACCACAACACATAAAATCCTCAAGGCGGGATTCTACTAGCCGACACCATTTGGAAATGTTCATTCCCAGGTCAGGTTGTGCGAGAAGTGCCAAATGTTTGCTAAGAGGCAGAAACTTTCTCCTCTCCCCCTAATTCCAGTGCATGTGGAAGAACCTTTTAGACAGTGGGGACTAGATTTCATAGGAGAAATAAACCCACTGTCCAGTGGCCAACACAAGTGGATATTGATGGCCATGGATTATTTCACCACGTGGGTAGAGGCCATCCTAGCCAGAAATGCTACAGATTCAATGTTAATCAAGTTTATGGAGGAGAACATATTATCTCGCTTTGATTGTCCTATCAAAATTATCACTGATAATGCTCAGGTCTTCAAATTTGCCAAATTCATCAGCTTCTGCTAGAAATTCAATATCATCATTGGGCACTCCACTGCATACTATCTGTTGGAAATAATACTGAGAGGGGGGGTGAATCAGTATTATCAAATCAATGTAACTTTTTCATTTCCATATTCAGATTCATATACGCTACTTTAGTTAAGGAAAACCGTGTGTATACGCAACTGTGTGTAATGCAACCAGCGTATATCCAGTAAACTAATAATTCAGTTAGTTGCTTCTTAATGAGTGCATCAGAACATTATTAACCATATGAACAGTAAACAGGAGCAGTAAAGCAGAACAAATCATCACACATAAGCAACACACATGAACACCAAGATGTAAGGTGGAAACTCAATGTGGGTGAAAACCACTAGCTGCAATTCCTCTCTATCTTCTTTTAATTAGAAACTTCTTTTTACAATGAATCTGTACTGGTGCAGTCTTATACCAGTACGCAGGCTGCTACCTGCAGAAGGCTACAACCTTCTCTCGTTCTCTAGCTTCTCCTGGAAGGGAGCTGCAACCCCCTTAGCTCTTGTACTAGTTGAGGTACTAGTACGTAGGTGGTGACCTTTAGAAGGCTACAACCTTCTCTTTTCTTCCAGGGACCACATTTCATAAATTTTCAGACTGGATCCATGAATAACATCAGTCAAACATCAAGTATATCTGCATCAACCAATCTTCTTTGTACAAACCACCACTGAATTAAACAACCACTTCTCTGAAAGCTGTAACTAGAATACAATAACAGTAACCAGACATCAATCCTAAACCCAGAACACTGCAGCAATAAACAGAAGTAGCTAAAACATATTACATGAGACGTATGCTACTTCAATATGTAGAACCTGCGTGCATACGCTTCTACATCAAGGCCAACCAGCGTATACGCTATTTTGAGTTAGTGAACCAGTGTGTATACGCGCCTCTGCTGTGCTGAACCTGCATACAGATCTTTCTCTTAACCCTGATGATGGGTCCCATTTGGGATTCGAAACGTTGGTGTAAAAATTCTCTTACTGTGGATTCTCCGATCAAAGACTCAAAAAGTAAAAACCACAGATCTCTGAAATCCTATAGAAGATAATTTACCCTTTTCACTTATTCAGACATTAGTTATACCTAGATGATCATATTTATAGATCAAGTCATGTGCCAAATATAGCAGATCAAAATTACACAAATATACTTTTCTTCAGGCCTTAAGATCTTGACCCATCAATAGAACTTATCATTCTCCATGTGCTTAGGATCCTCCTTGATTTAGATCTAATTATGCATCATAACCCAATGACTAGTATTCTAGATCTTGCTCTTCATAAGATATTCAATACTTAAGTCAATACCTTTGTCAAATGATCTCCTTCCCCTTTTATAATCTTAGGCCTTTCTCAAACCATGGTCCACAACCATAGAGATCCAATACTAGGGACCCAATACCTGGGTTCAATACTTTGGATGCAATACCAAGGTCCAAAACCATAGGTCCAAATACCATGGACCCAAAAATAAGCTTTCCCACATGTATGCGCTTTTCCGTGCATGAAAGTGCGTGTATACGCATACGTGACTTTTGATCAGCAATCCCGCGTGTATACGCGATCTGGTTAAGAGGAACCTGCGTATATGTATTTTTCTTCCATTCTGAGAGCTTGAACTGTGATCTGCCATCAAGGACAACACCTGTGCCATAGTGCCAAACTTGTGTCATAATGCCAACACTATCCTCAAGGCAATGGCTTGGTTGAGTCCTCAAATAATACTGTGGTGAGGGTGCCGAAGAAGACCATTGTTGAGAATCAGAGGAATTGGGACTCCCCACTGAAGTTTGCCCTATGGGCCAATCGAGTAACTCCTAAACGATCCACGGGGAAATCGCCTTTTGAGCTAGTGTATGGTAAGGCTGCAGTCTTCCCGATCCAATTAGCGATGTCGGTGGCGAAGTTACTACAAGAAGTAGAGGAAGAGCCAAGTGCCTTAACGCGAAGGATAAATCAATTGGTCGAGCTTCATGAAAACAAAGAATAGGTGGGGGCCAAATTGTCAAATTACCAACAAAGGATGAAATCCCTGTTTGACAAGAAGGCCAAGGATCAACCTCTTCAACCAGGAGATTTAGTTCTCTGCTGGGATGTCTGACGGGAAGACAAAGGCAAACACAAAAAATTCGATCTGCTATGGTTCGGCCCTTTCGAGATTGTAGAAGAGAGAGGAAATAACACGTACATGCTTGAAAATCTGGACGATGAATCTCTGGAACTGCTGGTAAATTGTCAGTTCCTCAAACTCTATTTCCAAAAGTAAAGGTACCTGTCTTGCACTCATTGTAAATACCGGTGTGTGTATTGTAATTGTTATATGAAATTTTCAGTTTATGTTGAAAAGTCCACTTTCATAGAATTATCGTTTGTTTAGAAATGACTCCATCCCCAATGGAAGGAAAGCCACTGGTTTGTAGGTTCTCAGCACCTTGCCAACAAGGCACTGTCCCCAGTTGGAGCGATTGTTGTCACTCACTGCATTATGAGTTTTTAGTTGATCAAAGTTTCCAAAGAGCAGTGAAGTTTGAAGGCATCTTCCAGGCCACAAAAGTACTCAAAGCCAAATAAGACCCTCTCCATTACATAGTGCCCGAAACGAGCTTTCCAATGGTATATGGAAGTCCACAAATGGACTTCTGGATCAGAAGATATGGCCTGTTGAAGTTCAGGGGTTCTGTTGCCTCTGAAATGAAGGGAAAGAGCTTATCGGAGGTCCGAGAGTAGATCGCAAATGGCAATCACAGTTTCCTAGCAGCAACAATGGGGGAGGACACAACAAACCTACGTTTTAGCGATCACTGATATCGGCGATCACAAAAGTCAAAGATCCAAGGCACGACATATCGACGATCGACATGATTTGAAGTGCAGTACAAAAGGGCAGAGCTCCAATATCAACAAATCGGCGATCGGCGGGTCCAACAGACCATTCCTAAGGAATTGTGGGGGAATACGCCAATAGTGTTAAAACAACAGGGGAGGGCCGATGTCGATATACAAAGGAAATCAGTTGCAAAACCAGAGGCAGGCGGGCCTTTTCTCTCTCTCCTCTAAGGGGCTACGTGGCAGAATACCATTGGTCCAGACTCCAAATGAATACACATGGCAGCTGACGTCATCATGACGTGGTAGTATGGAGGAAAATGTGGTACAAAGATTTGGCATTTTCAGGGGTCCTATGGGGGCATATCCGGGTGACGTGTCACCACTCAGGAAGTTCCATGTGGCACTAATGATGTCATCAATCCCGCAGATTGGCAATCGACGATCGCACAAATCAAAGGTTTCTCCTCCGCTGAAGTCCCTCTTGGCTTGCGATTGCGATATGTGGGAACTCCCCGGACGCGTTATTTTATACCATGTAGTTAAAAGGTTGTCGGATCCGTCCCTTTCAAAGGCCGCATGCTCATTCAACACCCCCTCTGGACAACCCAAATCGACGACTCTTAGACCTTTTCAGCCCCCCCGCCATGTTTCTCTTTATCAGCAAGGGGGGTTTCCAAAAAAGCGGTTTCCTTGCCAAGCCCCTCCGCTACGGGTCCCTCCATATCATTTCACACCCCCCCACTTACCGCTCATGCTTCCCCCGAAACACTCATCCTCACACTCTCTCCCGCATTGCGATTGCGATATCCTGGGTGGGCCCGATTCCGTAGATCGACGATCGCAAGTCAAGAGGAGATGCCAAAGGTAAAGCATTCCAAATCGCTGGTATGCGGTACTCCACGTAATAAAGAAAAAGGACCCTTGGAGGGAAGTCCAAAGGTCTTAGCGCCCGAGGACTAAGCACTTGGTCATAGCCCCGGACACATGAAGCAAAAGGGGCTGGAGTGGATCTAAAGGTCCCGTCCTATAAAGGCTTTTCAATAAAAATCCCGATATGAGAACCCCACGACAAGGTATTGCAGAACTTTAAAGGCGTGGTGGGTTGGCAACTGTGGCATTTAATAAGGAAGATGGAGTATTCAAGCCCGGCTTGGGCTGATCCAGAAAGGCCCTCTGTGACACGGAACTAGGGTCGACATTGGCAGAAATAAACAAGGATTTGGTAGCTTGGTAAGACTTGATGATCCAACACGGTGCCCCATATAGGGCGAAGAGGAAGTACAACCCAGGGGTCCTCTGCTTCAGTACTGCAGCATGAAATTGATAGTGCCCACTCCTAGCTTTGAACGACGAATGGTTCAAGCAGTAAAGTCAGAAATGACGGGAGTTGGCTGAGCAACATAAGAGGCCATATCGTGTGCAAACTACAACCTAAAGCAGAAGCGATCACAGGGATGGGCACGAAGATATTTTGTTAACATTGTTCATCTGATTGATTGTCTGATTTGTTATCCTGTAAGGTGCAAATCATAGCTGCTAGAAATATTTCATACTTCCTCACAGATTCATTTGTATTGATTTATTAATACATGTGCCTGTATGGATTATTGAGATTACATCTTTAAAATGCACTACATAAATCATAGCATTCAGTCTCTTTTTTGTCCATTACATCTATCTGTAACTCAAATAAGTATAGGAACTCTTAATGCTTCAAGCTCTATGTGTTAAGCGTAGAATTCTTGATGCTTTAAGCTCTATGTGATTAGTTGCTCTTTCTCCTTATCCTCTCTCATTTCTCTACCAAAGCTTATTAAACTATAAGTCCTTGAACTACTCGGCCTCCACTATTTTATGCATATATTCCTATGATTTGTACATGTGAAGAAGTACCAAAAATTCATGTCTTACTCCTTTAGATGAATGAACCAACTCATTCCATTTTATATATATAGAATATATGTGATGTCTCCATTTTACTGAGAATCATCTGAGACACACAAAATCTAGATGTGCCCAGGGACTGGACTTGTAAGCAATCCAAGGCTGTCTCTGGGAGAGACAACAAAATCACTCAACTCAAAGACATTGAGTAGCGGTTTCGTTGAAGCTTCACATAGATATGTTCATCCTCCACGAGAAGCAATGCATTCTCTCCACAACATGCTGACTCCGCCCAAATTGGCTTCTGACACGCTCTCACTCTAGCTCTGGGTCTAGCCATGCCACTCTACGGTGGGTCTCACTGTGCCACTCTACGTTGGCCACACCTTCTCAAATAAAAACTGCAATACTTTAAGACTGGCTAGATTCTTCCTTATCCTTTGCACACTGGACATAGATTCAATTCTTCTTTACACATTGGCTGGAATGCTTCGTGGGCCACACGCTGCACTCTTCACAGCTCACTACAGCTCCACTATGGCTCCATGGCTACATTTTCCACTATGGCTACATGCTCTGGCGCTGGTCGGTCCTTCGCTTCACACGCACACACGGGTCCTCTGCTTCAATGCACACGCAAGTTGGTTCTCACAAGCCGACTACTTACAACATTGGACTTCTTACACGTTGGCTAGCTCCTCTCCACAGAGGCACGCTTCACATTGTATGCTTCACGCTATATGCAACACCACAACCAATCCTATGTACTTTCATCGACACACAAGATGCACACGCAGGTGTGTTTTCTGCTTCACACGCTCTAATGTTGCTCCCCGTTCAATAGGTTTCTCCTCGCTCAACAAGACTGAAACTTGTCCTTAGAGTTTCCACTAAAATTTTCCACATAGTCTAACGAAGCTTCAAATTTGTTAAGGAAACTGTGGAAATTCCTACATTGTTTTGATAAAATTTGCTGAAATTATTGGAAATTCGGGTTACAGCTCAAGCTTTAAGATTTTGTGTGGCCGGGGTTATTTTATGGTACTAAATCCATTTCAGTATTTAACCACTCCCTAAAAAAAAACTTAATTCTGACCATATTTAGCCATCTGGGCACTTTCGATAGACAACGCCAAAATTCTCTTCATTGCCATCTCTCGGTCTCCTTCATCCCCTTCGCTGATCATGCACGTCTTTCCTTCTCTCTCCGGTTTGACCCTCCCCTTCCACCCCTTCTTCCCCTCGGGGCCCACCTAAAACCACCTTTCGATTTGATGAAGGTGACCCTGACATCTTCTCCTCTACCTTACGCATGATGCTTCCATCGAAGACCCAATTCTCCTTGCTTGTTTCTGCTTCCACTACATACACTCGTCTTTCATCTGCCATTTGGGAAGCAACACTCAAATTCTTCCCCCACTCCACTCGTTCCACTTCAATCTCCCCAAAAGTTGGATCTTACCACATGAACAAATGGTACGATGACCAATGCAAGACTCTACATCGAGAACTTCGATATGCTTTCACCCACTCTCAACCCTTCTACCCCGACCTCAAAGCTTCTTATCATCGTCTCCTACGTCGCAAGAAACAACTCTTTGTCTCTCATAGAAGACGAGAACTTTCTGCTCTCCTTGCTCACTTCCCTAAACAATTCTGGTGTACCATCCTTCCTTGATGCTTCCCTCTTCCATTTGACCTGAACCCTACATCCATGTTCTCTCACACTTCCAACCTTTATGATATTCGGAGGAAGGCCCAAATTCATATTACCTCCCCACCCTCTTCCTGTTACCTATTCCCAGACAAAGATATTAGTGAGGTCATTTGGGTGATGAACAACAACAAAGCAGCTGATGAGGAAGGCTACCAAGTAGAGTTCTTTAAGCACGGTTTCCGTGCTTTGATTAGCTACTCGGTTGATCTCTTCAACCATGTAGTTCGTGAAGGTTTTCCATTGGCATGGTCACACCACATCATCCATTCGATCCACATATCAGGTTGCAGCTCAAATCCCAATAACTACAGAACGATCATGGTGGGCCACATGTTCTCGAAGTTGTATGCTACTGTTCTACATAGGAAGCTCTTCAGTGACCTTGAGCAGAGACAACTCAGAGCTAGGGGACAGACAGGTTTTCGATCGACTCATCAGACCATTGACCACATCTTCACCCACCACGCCGTGTTTGAGGAGGCATGACATTGCTCTTCGAAAGTCTACTGTTGTTTCGTAGATTTTCGAAAATATTTTGACTCTGTACTGAGGGAAGCCTTACTCTAGAAACTCAGAGATATTGGCATCTTGGTGATCCTGTTGACAACTATTATGCACCTTTATGAGTCTGTCCTTGGTTGTCTTCGCACGACTCATGGAATGTCTGATTTCATCCGTAGCACTATTGGGGTTAAGTAGGGTTGTCCATTGTCCTCTGCCCTGTTTGGGATCTATATTGATGAGTTGGAGGCATTTCTACATGAGCATATCTAGGACATTGATGGCTGCCTTCTTCACCAGGTTCTGATATCTATTTTACTCTTTGCCGACGATGTGGTCCTCCTCTCCTCATCCCCATAAGGATTACATAGGCAGTTGGATGCCTTAGCTTTATTTTGTGATCTTCGACAGTTGATGGTCAACCTAGATAAAACCAAGGTTATTATCTTCAATGGCTTGAAGAAAACTTCAGACCTTCACTTCCTATTAAGAGGGGAGGAGGTTGATATCACTAGCACATATACTTACTTGGGGGTGCGATTCTCAGGTCCCCACTTCAATTTGCGACCAACGCTTCAGTCTCGGATCAACAAAGGATATGGATCCTTAGCCCTTCTTGAGAGACAGTGCTTTCAACATCACTTTTAGGACATCTCGTCCAAGATGAGCCTCATGGACACCTTGATTCGTCCCAATGTTCTATATGGCTCAAAGATTTGGGGACCATCTTTACTTGAGTAAGATTGGGCTTTAGCTAAGAGAGTCTAGATTCTTCTTGTTCACCGCATCATTAGATGCAAATAGACAGTACCTCAACACATCATCCTTGCAGAGTTTGGAGCTCAGCACTTTCGGCTTGAGATGGTCTTCAGATTGGTCTCATTCTTGCGTCGTGCTCGAGGCTTTGCAGACTCGATAAAGAGTAGGGAACGATATCCTTATTTGGCATATTGCTTTTCTGAGACTATTGCCCGTTCTACTCCCTTGGGTCGGGCTAGATGTTGGTTTATAGGAGTTTCAGATCTCTTAGAGTTAGTGGGCATTTAGTTGGATTGTCACCCTCCTTTCCGATATTCCTTAGATGCTCCTGGTCACATTTTACCTACTAGACAAGAGTTGAACAAGATCATCAGGGAGGACATCTATAGGCGTTTCGTCCAGGTCACTTGGGTCAATTCTCTGAGAGAGGTGCGCCCAAAGATGGCCTTCTACTTTGAGCACTTCTTGGAGTTGAGAGACGGGCTCATTGTTCGACCCCAGTATACATTTGACCACCGGATGCATGCTCTTCGCATTCCTCTAGGCTAGTTTAGAGTAGGTTCTCATGGAATTCGGGTAGAGACGAACCACCAAATTGATAGACCAGACAAAATCTACTAGGTTTGTCATTTACAGGAAGTAGAGATCGAGGTGCACTTCATTTTTGGATGCCCTATCTACTACGAGATTAGAGGAAGGTTCCATTGCTTGTTCAAAGATTTTGAGACCCTTGCCAACTTTTTCAGGTATCTCGATTAGAGATGTTTGGCCCTATATATGTAGGAGGCTCTCAGGTTTTGAGCCCATATTCTTCAGCCTTCTATCATACTAGACTCCACACAGAGGATCACGACATTTTTCAGGGTACTACCTTCAGATAGGGCCACGAAGGGACCGATTGATACTAGTTCATATCTAGACTCTAGATTAGTGAGGATCCATGGGACCTCACCCCGCCACACGAAATTTCAACAACAAATTCGTCTCAGATCCATTACTGGGGGATAGACTAGGTCCTCCAAACTCAACATTGCACGAACTCCCCCAGGCAATGATTTAGTGGACAATCCGCATTTTCCACTGGCCCTTCATCGGGCCAATAGACTTTGTGGAGTTTTCTTCAGTGTCCTTCATCAACCTCGGATGTTAGGAGAGATGGGTCTGATCCTTAGACCCATTAACTCCTAGTTCTTCTTCGCCATGGCATTCCATACATTGTATCTTTTATGTTCCTACATTATATCGTTTATATTCATGCATCGTATTTCTTTTTTTATAGGAGACCGTTTGGTCCTCCCGCATTGTATGGGCATCATTGTACTTAATAGTCCCTTTGGCCTACTTTGTGGTCAATAGTTGGACATAGATATAATTGTCTTATCTTATCTTATCTTCGTACGAATCTGAAGCTTGATTATCGTTTAATTATTGCATAATGGTCATCATCTTTGTCTTCTTGATGCTTTTATCCACTGTTATGTTCTCTTCATAGCGCTTCTGCCGATGTGATACTGCGACTTCTTGTTCCACCATCGCTACTACTTCAAACCCTTGCTAAATTTCTTGCTTAACCATTTCTATGCCAGTTTCAAAATGTGCTCACATTTTATCCGCACGGGTTCAACCTCGAACTCCTTCCTTTTTGTCTCGTTGTCCAATCCATATTTTCACTCGGGCTCGAATTGTCAAACCTGGCCGCTACCATCTCGATGCTCTCCTTGGCCCAACCTTCTAGGCCACTGTTCTCTTCTTTGCTAATCTCAACTTTTCCCTTTTTACAGCATCCCCGACTCTTAGCTTGTTCTTAAAATCAACCTTCTACACGCACATTTTATGATGCCATCCATGCTCAACTCTAGCTCCAATATTCACTAGGCTCTGATACCAATTGTTAGGTCACGAAATCGAGAGAAGTGGTGGTGTCTAAAGACACCATTGCTTGGGATCCCAATGGTCTTGGACATTAGATAAACCAACACTCCTGTATGTATCATGACATGGTCTAGCCACCTCTTGTGGATGCTTATCTCTGGTGATGTGATCGTTGACTAACACTTGTGGGTTTTGGTCTAACGAAAATTGTGATTCCCAATAAGTGGTATCAGAGTGTAGGTCACGAGTTCGATAAATACCCGGGTCATGTTGGGGGAGATTGTTGGACATTGGATAAACCAGTCTAGATCCATCTTAAATCCAGATCTACCAAGCGCCAAGAGGGATCAAATCTCTTTTCACTCTGAATCAAGAGATTTGATCCCTAAGTTGCACGAAACGGGGAAACGGGGAAGCTAAACGAAACGCGACCTCCCCAAATTTTGGAAACGGGGAAACGTGAATATATATAATAATTATATAATATATATATATTAAAAATATTTAAAAATTATTAATATAATATAGTGTGCAATCATAAGCATTAATGAATTATAACTTTAGAAATGGTTTCTAGAAGTGATTAGAAACCTTAAAAAAAATTAAAAATTAATTAGAAAAAAAAAATTTAAAAAAGAAGTGTATTTGTGGGAAACGGGGCCCGTACGGCGTGGAAACGCGTTTTCGTCCGTACGGGCGCGTTTCCATTTCGGGAAACGCGCCCGTACGGACGGAAACGCGTTTCCACGCCGTACGGTATGCGGAAACGTGTTTCCGTTTCGTTTCCGTACGGAAACGACCCCTCCCCCTGCGTTTCCTGCAACTTAGTTTGATCCCTCTCGGCACTTGGTAGATCTAGAGTTAAGATGGATCTAGGTTGGTTTAATTTCCCCCTTTAAATAAATTGTATTCCACATGAATAACATTGGTCAATACCATGGGTTCTCAGTACCATGGAGTCTGGACCATTTTTATTTTTATAGGGTTATTTTTATTTTGTTAATTTTATTTTTATTTACATTAAATTAATGTTTTGTTTTGTTTTTATTTTATTCTTATTTTTATGTAATTTGACTTGGTCAAAATGTTAAACATTACATTACAACATCGCTACCATACTGGGCTGGAGAGCGCCCCGTGTGTGTTGTGACATGGACTAACCGCCTCTCATGGATCCTTATCTCTAACAATGCAATTGTTGACTAACCCCTGTGGGTCTTGGTCTAACGACAATCATGATTCCCAACATTCTCATAAACCTGAAGCTTGAAAACTGCCGTAACATGAGTAAGTCATGTTTACCTGAACCACCCTAACATTGGAGATATGAAAATTTTGAATCCCAGAGCTGCCAACCCTTTGTCATGCTATCTAATTGTGCTGATCAATCTTTTCTCCAAAAGCTTTAATGCGTACAATCTGATCTTCCGAAGAATCCTTTAGTCATAAGTTGCAACTTGCCATATAATTTACCTACATTCTGGCTCCATTCATATCTGTACACATCCCTGGATTAGAGGGAGCACTGTTTTCTCTTTTATCAGTCAGTATTAGGCTATTTTTTTTACCTGAAGAAATCATGCCGGGAGCAGCTCTCAAGCATACATAGTCCCCAGATTGGACCACGATACCTGTGGGGACCAAACTTCCCCACCTAATGGTTGGACCACATCCTTGGAAATATATTGGGCCAATTTATATTTGTTTATACCAGGACTCTTCTCTTGCAGCTTCTTGTAAATTACAGTCTCTTGTTTCTGCGAGTTGGTTTGATATATTTTGCAGTTTTTCTCATTTACCTTCCATTAACAACATATGACATCAAACAGCATGAACTATTTACAATAAAGAATCTCAATGAACTAATAGAAAAAGACACAGTTGAGTACTTAGTTACTCGAGCTCCTTTTGCATATACATTTAGTTGTGCAGATTTAGAAAAAGTTATTTTGTTCAATTCAGAAAGGAAGTTTGAAGTAGGTTTTACATTGATCATTGTCTGCTTTCTTTTTTTAATTGACCATGGCAAACTCTTTTATGGCCAGGGTGACCCATTGGATTGGGTCAGTACACATCGCTATCATCATCAATACTGTGATTCAGTCAAGGATCCACACAGCCCCAGTGAAGGATTTTGGTTCAGTCACATGAGCTGGATGTTTGATGAAAAAACTGTATTTGACAGAGTAATTTCCTTTTCACATAGTTTCTTGAACATTTACTTTTTTGCTTTTAGAACATTTGTTTTTCAATTCTGTAAATACTGAACTGTTTTGATTTGGTTTTAAATAACTGGATTTTGAACTGCCCTTTGGATATTAGAATGAATGAAATAACTTACGAGTCCTGTGCAAATGGAACAGATTTCTCTTTGGTAGGGTTATGAAGGTTTTCATAGCCCACATTTCAAGTGCTACTTCACCCATACACGTTGAGTTTGACTTGTAATCTGGTAATGCAGGTCGGTACAAGAAACAATGTTTCTGATTTAGAGATGCAGCCATTTTATAGATTTATCCGGGATACATATATCATTCATCCCATTGCAATGGGGCTGTTGCTATATACTCTAGGAGGCCTTCCTTTCATAATTTGGGGCATGGTGAGGAATCAAAATGCTTTTACAGGACTGTTGATTATGCTGTTGTGTCAACCAGAAGTAATTTTCTTACTAATGTTTAAAAATTTTTCAATTTTGCAGGCTGTTCGGATAGTTTGGGTTTATCACATAACTTGGCTTGTAAACTCAGCTGCTCATGTCTGGGGCTATCAGGCATGGAATACTGGGGATCTTTCTAGGAATAATTGGTGAGATAGTTTTCAGGCAGACAACGAGATGGTTTCCTTGTCTTTTATGGCTAATAAGAAAATTTAATGAGAAATTTCTTGCACTTTGTGTTTGAAGGTGGGTTGCTGCACTTGCCTTTGGAGAGGGTTGGCACAATAACCATCACGCATTCCAGTATTCAGCTCGCCATGGTCTTGAATGGTGGCAGTTTGATCCTACCTGGTATGTTATTAAGATCTTGGAGGCTGTTGGACTTGCAAAAGATGTTCGTGCTCCTTTAGAACAGCACAAGGCAAATATGTCTTTCAAGCCAGGGTTGTAGAGCTTATCCACACATTCAAATTGGAATATGGGCTTATCAATATTCTTTGGCAAGCTTGGAATCCTTTGCAAATTACCAAGGAGTGCCATGCCCTGACCACACCATGCTCAAAGTCTTTTAATTGCAGGAAGGTGGCTGATTCATTTGCACCCTATCTAGCGCAATTCTCTATTTGGGCATTGCATGGTTTGTTGATTCTTCTGAACTTCTGTAGGTGCAATGTTTTAAATGGGCATTGCATTGATTATCAATCATGAGGGACTTGAACAAATATGCTTGTTAAATGGTTTTAAGAGCAACCCTAATCTTGCAGAGGGTGTCATTAACTGTTTTTGTTAGGGGTGATTGTACTATTCCCTTATCCAGGAAACTGTGGGGTGGTCTATACTTATAGATCTCGCGGGATAGCTGTTTGATACTTTTATAGAGGAGCTTTTCTTTGGGGGTGTATTTCATTGTTATAAATGAGGTGGTATCAGCATAAATACCTTTCATTTGGGGGGTTTTCCAGAAATACTGTTGTTTGTTGATCTTTCTAACGTCCTTTGAGACCGACTTGGTCTATAGAGACTCTTATTCATGAATCAAAATTGAAATCAAGAATGGATATACCTAAGATTTAATCAATGACTTTAATCAGTTAATTAGATATCTTATTTGCAAAGGGTTTGTTTCTTAGGTAGAACAGTTTAGATAAGAATTATTTGAAAGCTTCAGTGTACTTATATAACAGAAACAGAGAATTAAGAGCAATATCCAAAAAAATTCAAGCACAGAAGCTAATGAACACGATTATTGGACCTACAGAATATTAGCTCTTATAACGAATATCCAAAAAGAGAACAATGTTCATGTGCCTCTTTGGGGGAACAGCTTCTAAATGAGCAGAACTCCAATACGATGATAATACTTGACAGACATTACATGACTTCCTACCTTTATATATAGTTCTCACTATCCAAAATCTAACCACTAGTAGTCCCAATATTAATGAGTACCAACAACGTAGCCTTCCTTATACCATAATTATAACCCTTCTACATTAATTAACTACACATCACCTACCTAGTGAACCTTATTCAAGAGGATGGTCTCATACATTAAGTAGCTGACTCCTAACTATCCCTAAATAACGAGGTTAGGGTAAGAACCTAATGGCATTTTCAATCATGAGGGGCTTGAAAAAATATGCTAATTAAGTGGTTTTAAGCCCAATCCTATTCTTACAAAGGGTGACATTATTTGTTTTGTACTATGGGCGATCATGTTATTCTCTTGTCTCATTTTGTTTTGTATTATGGGCGATCATGTCATTCTCTTGTGGGGCACGTTATAAATCTGGTGGGCTAGCTGTTTGATAACTTTTATAGAGGAGATTATCTTTGGTGGAGTATTTCATTATTATAAGTGAGCTGGTAGCAGCAGACATACCTTTGACATGGGGGGCTTTCCAGAAATATTAATGTTTGTTTATCCTTTGCAACCTACTTGCTCTATAGGGCCTCTGGTTCATGAATCAAAATTGAAATCAAGGATGAATATAACAATGATTTAATCAATTAATTAAAAACCTCATTCAAAGAGTTTGTGTCTTTGGCTGAACAGTTCAGATATGAAGTCTTCGACAGCTTGTGTCAGCTTGTGTCTTATAAGTTGTGCATAATTTTTCCCTCCCAAGGGCTTGTGTCAATCTTCCTGATTCACAGTTTAGGTCCAGCGAGTTTGTTCTGATTTTTGTGATGTTGCTTTTCTTTTCTCATCTTATCACCTATGCTATGAAATTTTGGTTCTCCAAGTTAGGTTGATTGTCTCTTTGTAACATGTAAGTTCTATCACACAATATTGAATATGTGCTGGCTGAAAAAATAACTCCAATCGGTTTAACTTCTCCAAGATTAAATCCACTCAAACAACATTTTTTATAGTTTGCAGTCAGTTTTATAATTTATTGACTTCAGGCACAACTGAGAAAACCATCCTTTATGACAATGTGAAGGACATTCTTTTCTCTGTTGGATTTGGTTTTTTGTTTTTTTGTTTTTTTTCTTTCTCAAGATAATGAGTAGATTTTACACTAGAAAAAGCTGCGGCGGAACCAGACAATATTGTAAAACAAAATTGAGGAGTTTGACCTTGGCCTGCAGTACAAAACACATAATTTAACATCTAAAACCCTCTATTCTTGACCTTCCAATTCCATCCATTATAGGCGTATCAGGTACACTGCCTTACATATTGAAATAGTAAAAAAAAATTGTTCAACAAATCATATCAAGTACAGTAAAAGCTATAAATCATGCCCTCCTGACTCTCTATTGCTGCATCATTAGAGAACCTCTCCACTTCAAAATGAGTAATAAATAGCACTAACATCACTTGTGTTGTCCACTAGGTCCCAACTGTTAAGTTTCCATGAAACTCTGCAACTACTTAGATAAATAATTGAAAAATATAAAGATAAAAACACATTACACAAATATTGACACACTTGTATTCGTATGAAACTTCTTAGGAAACCCACCAAGGAAACCCTGCTTGCTTGATGTGACTATTTTATTGATTGTCCTTGGAGCAATTGAATCTATTACAAAGCAATCTGTCTCTCTTGAGAAAGCATTATGCTTCTCACACTAAATCTCAGCTTATACAATTGATCTTGGCCTTCCTTGATCACTACTTGATCTCGGTTCTTGCACACAATTGATCCTCTGCTGCCTCCTTGACTCGATCTACAAAACCTGCTCACTTCTGCACATTAGAAGCCTTCTCTATCCTTGCGCACTTGAGCCTATTTCCTTGTGCACATTGCTGCCCTATTTCTTAGTGCACTTGAGCTCCTACCTTTTAGGACCCGAACTCCACACAACCTGCGCACAACCAATTTTCTTAAATTATAGTGCACTTGTGGCTCCTATTTTCTAGGACACAATTTTTGCACTCCACAATCAAGGCTCTTTCACAAATCTTGAGCTCTATCTTGTCACAAACCTTTGTGCACAAAATAATGAATAATTCTTGTGCCTTTGTCCTTCTTTTATATGAAAACTTTGATCCATGCAAGGAGGCCCACCTTTAATTTAGAACTCAAGCTCCAATAATGAGTTAACTGAGAGTGTTACTCACTATCCTTCCAATCATCACTGGAGTCATTAACTTGTGCTCTCTCCGATCAACACTGGAGATCTAACTCGCTCTAACTGAATTACTAAATTCCACCTTGTTCTGTAGTCAAACTAATGAAGACTCCACTTAACTAAAGCTCCAACTCTACACATGTTAACTTGATGATTATTCCAGTAAATTGGAAATAACTCATCCTAACTGAAATCTAACTCATGAGGACAACTCGAGGTCTTCACTGGCTAAGGCACAAGCCATAAGACCTTATTCACTACATTTTCAACATCAATTCAGAGTGTAGAATGCCCATACCCTTGTCATTGGCCAAAAAAAAATCATAGAGGGAGGAGTCCCTACATGACACATAGTCTAGTGGGGAAGGAGATGGGACAACCTCCTATGAGAAAGAGGTTAAGGTTGTCTGAAATCCATCCAACTAGAGACTACAAAGAACTCATATGGGATGTTAAATATATATATTTTTGGTGATGAAATTTCATAAATGTGTTGACCTCCTTTTCCATTTCACTAAGTCTCAAAATATGTTTTGCAGTGTCCACTATATATTGATCCATGTTCCATTGTTTTCCTTGAACTTATTGTTCAATTCTTCCTGCTAACAATGCCAACAAATAGTGGAGTTCATTACACTACACTATGCTTCTACTACCTCACACACACCACATTTAATCATATCTCAAAACCTCTTTTATCTCACACAAAACATAACATTTTCTTTTGCAATGGAAATGTGTCATCACCACCTCATTTTTACATAGAGTCGAGGTAAGCCCTTCCATAACCAAAGCACCCTAGCTCACTTCCAATGCTCGTTCTACTCTAGATCCGAGAGTAGAGGTGGAAGGAATAATATTGAACTAGAGCACAAAAACATTACCAATAAACCTATATGCTTAAGATAACTCTCTCATCATAGTAAACATAATCGTGCATGTTACCATTTGTATTAGCAGCTTTAGTAAGGTCAGTTATGGTACTAAGAGATAAGCAAACATGCGACGTATCCATTGCCACCTTAGCACAATCTCCTTTCATTTTAGGACAATTCCTACAATGCCATTAGGGGTTATCCCTAGCTTGATTCCTTCACCAAGAAATCACTAAACCAGTGCTTAGGAACCTTATGTTAGATGGAGTTTAGGAGTTAATTGAAAATAACTACCTAATCTAATATCGAATTAATAATGTATAAAATACAAACCAACACTTGTGAAAGAGTGAAATACCTCAAATAAATACTACCTTTGATATCATGACTTGAGGTAAGGATGCATATATCAAGTGAGACGATCTTTCTTTGAATTCCTCTTAATTATATGAGTTGAAAGAGGACAAGTGTGCTGCTTTTTTACACTTCCAACACATGTAAATGATAAAATCTAAAGAAAACACAAGTTTGGAGTGCTCTTCAAGCCACTCGAAAGTGTAGAAACACACTAGGATTAGGATTAGGTATCCATGGGTGCTAATACTTGGGCTGTGAAATATTAGTGGAATAACAACCAGACAACAAATTTATGCAAATAAATATAATGGTACAAAAGTCTGAAATAGTAATTGCATAAATTGAAGAGTTAATCCCCCAGGGTTAAGCCCAAATTTTCTCCCAACCAACATGTAACATTTTCCAACACTTTGGAGGGTGAAACTACTTCCAAATGAGATGGTTATGCATTAAAACCAATCAGAAATCGAACTAGGGTTTATATGGTTTAATCTCATCCTATTTCCTTCAAACACTAGGTTATGGTTTCACAAATCTTTATAGTAGACGATTGTAATTTTATTCCAGATTTGAGGTGGCCTTGTAAAACCCTAAAAAGTTAATGTTAGAACCAAATTATTCACAAGGAGGGCTTATTTTATCTTGGGCTTTTAGATGCTCCTATATAGACACCAATTCCAAGACATCAACCTCAGAATAAGACTATTTTTTTGTATTTTATCTTGATTATTTTATTTTCTATTTTTCTATTTTTTGGAATTTTCACTAGTAGAAATAAATAAATTAATAAGAACTTGAAATTTGTAAAACATTATGGCTGCTTGTTGGATCTAGGCTAATGCGTTACCTCCATAGGGCTTAATGGGGTCAAGATGAAAGCCTCTCTTAAGTTGGTTATTGAATGCTTGAGGATCAAGGCAAGAGGGTAGAACCTTAGAAGTTAAATTACCCTCTTGTCTAACCTGTACAATTTATGAAACTAAACCCTACTAGAAGGGATCCCTCTAAAGCGAAAAATTTCAACTGTAAGGTCAACAATAGAATGAAATAAAATCAAAACCCTTGTTGAAGAACATCCAAGGTATAGCCCAAAAAGAAGATTTAATGCTAACTTCAAATCAATAAGAGAGAAGTGAGAAATTTGACCGTACTAGACATCTCTTTACAAGTGACAAAGTTGCTCTTAGTGGACCAATTTTGATAACTGCTTGTAGTAGTATTGAACTAGCACAATGTAGTCTTTAAAAATATGTAGAATAGCCATGAAAATGAGACTTCAAAGTTGACGCCAAAGCTTCATAAAATTATTTCATTATGGCAGAATGATCTCAACATTTTACAACACTTTGGAGGAGAGGGAGCTCTCATATTTATAGACGAGGCGTCTAATAATCCTCCTCTTTTAGCTTCTTATTTTATGCTAAGAAACTTCAAAATGTTTGTTCTTGAAATCCACAAAATACTTAGAGACCAAGTCATTACATAAAATTTCATTATTACATTGCTTAAACCCTTTAGGAGGTGTGACATCCAAATTAAGAGAATTTGATTTGCTTAAAGGAAGAAATAAATTGATGATTTAGTCCAACATTTTGCTTTTATAGGAGTTGGAGTGACTTGTAGATGCCTTCCAAGGCAACAAACGACTTAACATTCCATGAAGGAGGCTCAACAACCTAATTTTAGTGCCCTTTGACACTTGATGTCAAGCTAAAAAGTCTACGAATCCATTCTTTGTGCTTGCCCCTTGCTTACTTTGACTTTTAATGCTTCATTTTCTTGTTTGTAAGTTTAGGCATGGTCCATAGATGTGTCCTTCAATTGACGTGACATTTTCTTTGCTCATAAAAGGTGCCATGTTTCCACACTTGATCCTTGTGACTACCTCAAAGAGAAGTTGAACCCTCTCAAGGGGTAAAATGTAACACCCTCCTCCCATATTTACCCAAGGTAACCGATCTACTGGGGTGAAAATTTGACGAAGAGTTACTATGATGCGATTCAACTCACCATGTACAACTAAGGAAGTGGAATCGACAAGAAAAAGCCAATCTGACCTTTCTCGGGAGCTATAGAACCTTCAGGAGACAACCCACCCTTCCAGGTGCCCAACCCTTGAGACAACTTGTCATTTTGCTAAGATAGACCCCCAACTGCTCCCATGACAAGCAATTGAGGCCCTCTATTCACTCCCATAACGAGGTATGCATGTGACTGTGGCCTTTTTCAACCAATTCTGAGTCAACAACCTCGGATTATGTGCCATTTTTTTAGGGCCAGGTCTTTGGCCTCTGTCCAGAACTTCATGAAACTTCCAGAAATGATAAATAACAATGAATTAAAGCTACCAATGCAAACATTTGTACAAGGAATTAACCTTACCCCTACTAGCCATGACAGACATTTCGTCAAACATATCATAAACATGTAATCTACAAGTCATAACCACAGATCTGAGCATAGGGGTCTCATAATTATTTGAGAATAATCAAGAAGAATTGATGCCTTATCACAATAGCTCATTATCATCTATTAGGTCATATAATCATTCACACTTCTTGTACTAATAAAATCATGATGAGAGCCATAACCAAATCCTGTCATGAACCATGCTTATAACCAACATAATAACAAGAGTAGAACAACCATAAAAACCACATATTAACAAATACATTTACACATGAAATACCAAAGGAAAATAAGTTCTTATTAATGTATTCTTAAGCCAACCAAGTCAGGGACTTCCACGAACCACCCAACCATAGATTGAGATGGATCAAATCTTTCTTTCAACCAATCACCCCTGTGCCATATTTCAAGTATGAATGTGGGACTCACAACAAAACCAACCAGGGCTTCCTCAGGCTTTACTGTATATCCCACCAAGGCTTTCCTAGGCTCGAAAGCCTCATCAATTCAACTAGGCTTTATCACAATCCCATCGGATCATTATGCCCTAAACAAGCATGGATGCCTTTGGATCTCTCCACCTAAATCGTGAGGAATTTTTCTGTCTCTACCTCTCAGCTTTACCATGTATCCCGCCATTACTGGTCAAGGGATTCCTATGCCTACAAGGTCACTACCCTCCGGGCTCTACTGTGTATCCTGCCATTACTGATCAAGGGATCTCTAGGACCAATTAAGATTATTCAAAACTAGGCTTTACCGTGTATCCCACCCTGGGATTCCTAGGCCTTGTGATTAATCCCGAGACCACCCCACTCAGCTTCGAATTCATTCAACAATCCAACTCAACCAAAACAAGAGAACCCCATCACACCACGAATATCTGAAAATGGAAAGGCAAGGTTGAAAACCAGTGTCACACCTAGCAAAACCCATGCTAATGACAACAAGAGAACAAAAACACACATGCATGTACCATGCATGCCAAAACTAGCAAGGAAATCATACATGTAACTTGATACCTGCAAGTAATCCTGTTGTAGCCGCTTGATTCCCGCTCTTCCTTGCTTGATCCTTGCTTCCTCTTGCTTTCTTGTCCTTCTTTTGCCTTATTTCCTCCAATGTTAGAGTACTCCAAGAACACTCTAAGTGTCCAAGTGTATGCGAGAGTAGAGAGAATAGAGAGAGCTCCAAAACTAACCTGACAGAATCCATGAACTGATCCTCAAAATATTTTTTTTATCAATAAGGCCTCTATTTTCTTCAATTTCCATTATTTTCTTTCATTTTCCTCCTCACTGAGTTGTACCTCATCATTGCACTGCAATATATCATCATCATGTTGCTGCAATACATACTCGCTGTTGCTATGCATCCATGTCCATCATCACTGTGCTGCACCATGCTGTGCCATCATTACAGTGTTGCATCATGCTGCATCCATTGTGCTACACCATGCTGCCCCCATCATGTTGTCACCTAACACATCATTATGCTGCACTTCATTATATTATGGTGCACCCAATACACTACATCTAATATGCTGCAACTATTTATACCAAACCTTAGCTGTTTGCTATGGCTTACAGCCTAGCAACGCAGCTAGGCTATAGTTGCAGATTCCTTCAATAGGTCCATGTAAACAACTTTGCCCTTAGTCCTTAATATAGAGACAACTGCTCCCAAATATGCCTAAGTCATGCCTTAGAACAACAATCTTTATTATTACTCCTAAGCTTCCTTCGTTGTGACTTGGGGTAGTAAATATATCCTTGAATATGACATATCCTCACATTAGGACTGCGTCCTTTTGGAGCATCCATTGACAACATATATATGCTTCTACTTGTTGGGTATAAAGGACTCCTTTAGAATAGTGTGAAGGGTCCTTACTCTATGTTAGGGTTGTCCTCCTTCATGACTGTGTTAGGCCACTTTTGATGACAACATTAAGGTTAGAGTCATCACCATAACAATTAGGTCTTTGATCTGCAGCCATGATTTTTCTAGGATTGCGGCTATAGTCCTCCCAATAGGACCGTGGCTAGGGCTTGTATTCACAACGGCTAGGGCGCATAAAACCCTCTTTAAACTACGACTTAGAACAATTTGATAGGGAAACATTAGGGCTTTATTGGGGTAGCATTAGAAGCCTATCTTCATGACTGTGTTAGGATTCTTCCATAACTGCGTCAGAGTCTAGGGCATCCTCTAGGGCAGCGTATTATATTGTTCCATGACTGCGTTTAGTAGGCTTCAACGTTAGGGCTTTATTTCCATGCCAGCATAGGTGTTTCTCGATGATAACAATAAGGATTCTTCCATGGCTGCATTCTGCTTCTCCATTAGGGAAGTGTAGAGCCTTGTCCATGACAACGTAGAACCTTGTCCATGACAACGTAGAACCTTCTTCATCACAGCTTCTAGGGCATCTCCTATTAAGGTAGCGTATCACCTAGGGCACTCTCTCTAGATCTCATCTTCATTAAACCCGAAAAAAATGAAGAGAGATCACAAGAGTGTGTGTGACAAATGACTTAATGTCCTCTTCTATTTATACTAAAACATGGAGGATAAGAGGGGTCAATTTGGTTGCTGGCCGACCTTGACGAATTGTCCCATAACACAAATAAATTCATATCTCCATGAATATATGTCGGAATTAGATGATATTTAGATCAATCCTACTCCTCTCAACGAGAGGATTCCAAGAAAAATATCGACTACCATGAATAATAAGACCCACATGGAGTTTGGCCCTAGTTACCAATTTTAACACTCCCTCTCAGCTAGGGAGAACTCCATCTGCTAATCCATCTGCTCAACTGTACTATCCCTGCCACCAGTGCCCTGCACTGTTCTGCTCTACTCTACTCTGCTATGCTAAACTATGAAGAAGAAGAAGCCATCGAGAATGTATCATACCATCCTCTACTGACCCAAAGTCAGTCCCATATGAAAGAGAGTGTCTCATACCACTCTTATTGATCCAAAATCAGTTCCAAATAAAGAGAGTGTATCATACCACTCTTACTGATCCAAAATCAGTTCCAAATAAAGAGAGTGTATCATACCACTCTTACTGATCCGAAATTAGTTCCAAAAGAGAGTGAGTTATATCACTCTTACTGACCTGAAGTCAGTTCCAATTGATCCCAGATCAATATCATCCTAACATAGGGAGTGCAGTAGTAACATGATGCATCCATCAATACTACTATGGTCCCTATCCTCATTTCCCTACTCATTGGCCAGATGAGAGGTACTTCCCATGAGTCCTAGACTGCATGGGTAGGATGTCTCAGTAGGATAAGGATGAACCACTCATCCGGCCTACATGTTGCCAGGGGTATCCCAGGGGAAGGTTGAACCACTCACCCTATACACAACAAATCACTAGGGGAAGGCTGAATCACTCACCCTATAACTGTGTCTTAGTAGGAGAAGGATGAACCGCTCATCCTACTTACATAGTAGACCACTAGGGGAAGGCTGAACCACTCACCCTATGGTTGCTTGTAGGTTTTAACCCCGTACAAAAATTACTTGCATATGAATTCTAAAACACAGAAAATAAACAATGCGAGAGAATAACACAAAACACATATACACAGAGATTTTCCCCTGGATCCCAAAAATGGGACTACCAACTTGATTTTTCATTATGTTCCTTTCAATGTTATAATACATATCTATACATGCCGAAGCATCCAATACCATGGACCGAAAAACCATCGCGTCCAATACCATGGACT
>APFE030413951.1:0-10687 GCA_000404065.3 Pinus taeda | reverse complement strand
TACAAATTAAATTTATGTTTTAAATATTTTTTTATTTAAATAATGTTCAAGACTATATATGTTTTGTTGGAAACTTGTAAAAGTATGCCACTAAATAAAAAATTTCCCTTGTACTCTTATGAAACCAAGATATAGACTAAAAAACATATATATGGGAACCGACGAATTTCTAGTTTCATTTATGATGTCATTAATCATTGAAGTATGGATAAATGCAACATTAAGAGAAGATTAGATCAAAAACCTTTCAATATTTTTTATAAAAACTTTGTAAACTATAACATCAATAAATGGAATTAAATATTAAAATATATTGATTGCATGATTGGTGCTCTACATCCTCGTATAAGGGAGATGTGTAATTACTAGATGCTAGATTTAATTATTCTCTGAAGGGTATTATTTTTATCTTTGTCTCAAGCATATTTTTCAAACATTTAGCTACACATGTGATTATGTCATTCCATGAATTTTAGCACTAATGTGTATGGTTTCATATTCATAGAGATATGGATATAAATAAGATATACAATCATTGAAAATATACAAGATTCTTGGCGAGATATAGAGAAGTTCTTAAAAATTATTTGGCGAGCTAGTAACTTACTAGCTAGTGCTTTCATTTATACTACTATGCTTGATTGCACCAAGAATAAAAAATACACAATCTTTTGAGTGGTGTAAAACTTCTAGGAGACTATGGATCTTTGAACTCAATGGCCACTGATTATGTGTTGTCACCAGATATATGCCTCCTACCAATAGAAGTTGTAGAGTGAGAGAGTTTACCAATCATATATCTATCTCTAATACCAATAATATATCTATGTATAATGGATAAAACATTAGAGGGATTAATAGAGATGTAAACATGCATCTTCACCTAGAAAGTGAAATGTAGGGATTGTTTGAGGTAATGAAAGTTAATTTCCACTTTGTTGTTTTAAGCTAGTCATAAATCTCGTTTAGTTGAAATATCAACATAGAAATGAATTTTCTACCCTTTCTTTAAAGGATGAATTTTTTGTTGAAATATATTTATGTTATTACAAAATAATATAATACCAAACAAAACACTTTATTTTATCCCTCTTCTCTAAAATAATTAACAACTACATTTTCAACGTTTTTGGTGAAGAGAAGGTAAAGAAAATATCTTCTTAGTTATTTATGTTGTTATTTGAATTATAATTTTCATCGTTTACTTCAATCCAAAATTCATGAGTATCGTTGAAATTATAATTTGAAAATAATAAAATATAAAGTTCAACATTTATACGTTTATTTAAAACTAAACAATATTATCTAAAATTACATAATAGTTTATGCATTTTGGTCACCATTTTATGTTGCAGGCAAAACAAATATGAGGACTATTTCTTTCTATGTATCAGTATTAATCGTATTATTTATATGATTTTATGTGATAGACACAATTATATTTAACACCCTTAACATTATCATAGTTATATAACTTAATATTAAATGTTAGGAGACATCAATTCATTCTTTATAAACATCCATACAATCCTTATAAGACATATGGTATAAAAAAAACCCTAGATGAATCTTAAATTTCAATCTATTAAGCTAATAAATTGATTACACCTTTCTAGTTGCACCCAAGTTTTGCACCCACAAAAGAGGCTTGCACCTTGAAATATTTGATCTAGATTTAGGGTAGTACTAGCTTTTTTCACCTACACGATAAACTATATTGTGTTTCTTATAAAGTTTTAGCAGAAATGATAAAAACAAAGTTGCTAAAAAAATACAACCTCGAAAACAAATGTAAAATGCAAATGACGAACTCTTCGTTGAAAGGGAATCGATATCATTATGAAATATTTGTAATATATTCATTTAAAAATATAAAAATAAATATTACTCAACATCAAATATTCAAGTGTTACTTACAAAAAATGATCTAAATATGTTTACACAAATATCATTGAGGGTAAAATAAATAACTAGAAAAGTATTCCTCCATAAAGTCACACATGTTCAATAAGATAAATGTATAGAAGATAAACCAAGTAAAAACATGATTTAAAATAAATAAATTGCTAAGGAAAGATCCACACAATAGGCATTTCATGGTGTGTAATCATATACATGACCTAGAGAATCATTAACAATGTAAGGCCATTCCTTTGCAAAAGATATATTCAACCACACAAATTTACATAAGATAGATAAAATGAAAAGGAGTTTTTTTGTAAAGAAATATAAATATCTCCCAAAAGGAAAATGTTTGCTACACAGTGAAATTAAAAAAAGCATTATTTATAAACGAATAAATTAAATAGAACCCTATTTTTTTCCCTTTCTAGCTTAAAATTGTTAATGATCTGTTCAAACAATGTAAACAATAATACATTATATAGAGAAATTTCCTATCCTACCATGAAAATAAAATCTACAAAAGCTAGATTTAGCATCAAATGAATCAAATGAAACCATAGAGTTGTTTTTTATATCATTTACAATTTTCAGTGATCGATTCAAACACCCTACAACCCCTTTGTCCTCTTCCTCATCTCTGAAAATTCTATGCGGAAAATAACAAAAATTTTGAAGATTCAGCACTCCAAAGGTTTTATAATAAATTCATGGTTCTTGTCATTGGAGTTAGGGAATAGAGATTCATGAGCAAAGATAGGAGATTCTATTTCAAAAAATCCTTTTTGCAATAAATGTCAATGAGAATATTACTTCAGATGCTTAATGAATGCAAAATGTGTATGAATATTTTGAAAGAACGTTGACGGGTCAAAATACGCCCTCCCTCATTCGATACCTTTGTCCCTCTCTCATTCTCTCTCCAACTCCCTATATCTCTTGCTATTAGTTGTCACTCCTGTCTCTCTCTCACATTATTTCTCTCTGACTCTTAGTATGTCTCTCTCTCACTCTGTCTATGAAATTTTATCCTTTTATATATCTCTTTTTCAATATATCACCTTCTCTATCTCTTTCTTACGCTCCCTTTCCTCTCCCTCTCTCTCTTCCTATCTCAACCTAACTATCTCTTTGTCTCTTGCTCGCTCCATTTCTACTTCCTCCCCCCTTGGCCCCTGTCTCCTTCTCTCTCTCACCATTCTCTCACTTTCTCCCCCTTTCTCTTTATATTTCCCTCTCTCATTACCTCCAAATATTTCTCTTTCTCACTCTCAAAATGTCTCTTTCACATACTCTGACATTATATCCTCCTCACTCTCTTTGTAAAACTCTTCACCTCTCCCCCTCTCTAATTCTACCACTCTCATTTTCTTACTTCCTCTCTCATTCTCTCTCTTTTTATATCTCTCTCTCCCCCTATCTATATCTCTCTACCTCATTATCTCTATTTCTATCTCTATCTCCTGATGTCTCTCTCACATTCTCTATCCTTGTCTCACTTTCACTGCCTCTCTTTCCACTTCCCTCTCCCACTTGCACTATGTCTATCTCTCCCTCTCTCTCTCTCTCTCTCTCTCTCTCAATATTCCCAACTCTCTCTCGATAACACTCCCCCTTCTCTCTCTCCCCCTCTCCCTCTCTTTTTGTTTCCCTCTTTCTCTCTCCCTTTCTTTATGTCACTTTAACTCCTTCCCTCTTTCCATTTATTTCTATATCTCTCTCTCCCTCTCTCTTTTTATGTCTCATCCTCTTTCTCATTCTCTCTCCCCCTTGACTCTCCCTGTCTTAACATCTATCTCAGTTTCTCACACTTTCTCTCTTTGAGCCACTCTCTCTCGAATTCCCTGCTCTCGATATATCTCTCTCCCTCCTATTGCTTCCTCCATCCCTAGCATAATCCTAAGCCTAAAACACAAATCTTAAATCTAATTTATAAAATTGACTTGACTTAACATTACTTAGCATTAAGTGAAACTTATTATTTTAATAATTATGTATCGTCATAATATACAATTTTATAGACATTATAAACTTGAAATCTATTTTACAATATCAATAAAAGAATCAAACCTGATAATTCTATTTAAAGTGTAATTTAAAAAAATAAAAAATAAAGGTATTCATTCTAGCAATTTTTATTAAAAAAATACATTATAGTATGAGTATTTTTAATAAAATAATAACTATACAATATTTGAATGCATGTCAAATAAATATACATTTCCATACATAAAAAGAGAAGGATTCACAAAAAAAATAAGATCTCACATAAATATAAAAAAATAAAATTAATATTGACTTACAACAAAAATATATATTTGATCATAAACACAATCGAATGCTATGATAAACACAATTGAATGTGCTTGCATGTTAAACAAAACAAAACTGAAACTAATAACAAAAGAACTATTTAATGAATGTTGTAACAAGGCACAAATAGATACTCCATTTGTAAAAACAATTTAATAAAGACTAATTCAGGCACTCATGCGATCTCATTTGGTCTTGTTTGGTTTGGTTTGAGACAGGAGGTCAAACTTGCCCAATGACACAATATAATAAGAAATGCAAGGCATCTACCAGCATAAAGGCATCTTTAAGCACAAATTCAATATGAGCTCATAGAGATCAGATTTCGTGTGCAAAACTTTTTATAGTGGAAAATACAATGTGTTTTCTTAGTGTTTAAATTGTATTTTTCAATGATAAATAGAGTATACATATAGGAACAAATAAACATTTTTATATATACATCAGATGTATATCTAGACATTTTGTCATGCAAATTAAAGTAGTTTTTATTATTAAGTATATTTTACAGTATATGTCCATATTAATTCTTGTTAAAATATTTTATTTATAACCGACATTGAATATTTTTTTATATACAACATTAGAATGTTCTATTTTAGAAAATTTATTTCTATATATAAATATACATGAAGTTCCTATCCACATAAATTACTTGAGATAGATCTTCAAATAGTTTATTTAAATCTCTTGTTGAAATATTTTTGAAAAGTAAAAGATTTAAAAGTGTTAGTCATATATTTTTTTACTTCTATTGATTTATTTTTATGAGAGGCTACATTATTTCTCTTTAAAACATAATTTTAAATTTTAAATTTTATTTTAAAAGGGGACCGACCATGAAACGAACTTACAAATCCCCCTCATATAGGGCTTTAGAATAAGCCTCTCTACTAAACTAGCCTCTTAGCTTAATGACAATATTGGTTTAGATTATCAATAAAGAGGAGAATTGTCTAAATATATTGAGAGAAGAAACTAAAAGGCACCTCAACATTCCAATAAATTTAAGTTTCAAAGCTTCATTTCTGTCAATTTACAAATCCATCCCTTACCATGTAAGCATAGTTGCAGAGAATCAAGGAATACTTAGACATAGAGCTAGATTCTAGACTTAACTAAAACTCAGAAGAATGACTTCATCTAAATGTAAATACATAAATGCATACTTGTTACAACCTTAAAAAATGTGTTAACCCACACACATAAGTTATTGTAGTGGTTGTATATGTGTCTAGTTACAATGTTTTTATAATCTTTTCCCTTATTGCATTTTCTGAAGTTGGTTGATTGTATTATAATAATTGGTCCATAGGTATTAGTTCTTTCTTCATTTTCTCATATTGTTATTTTTGTTTTTTTTTATAGCTTTATCATATTATTTTTTTTAAATAAAATATATTCTTATTAAAATAACTATTTAAACATAATAATTTTATTAGCATTTAGTATTTTCATTTTTATAATGTAGTAACTTTTTTAATGAGTATAATTATATTTTAAAATTCAATTTCATAAAAAAAAAAATTAATATACTAAAATATGTGTTCTAAATATTTAAAAAATTACAAATTAAAAATTCATATTATTACTAAATTAATATTGAATATTAAATTTTAATCATAATTAACCTAAAACATATTTTTGAATATCTTTAATAATAAAATTAAAATTAATTTTATTATTTTATTTAAAAATAAACCATACCTAAAAATAATAGTCAAATCTCTACCTTACTCAGAATATCAGTCAAAATAAAAATATTGAAATCTCGTACACAGATTATCATGAACAAAGAATTCGTCAAGATCAAGGTGTATTAAATATATATTCACCGAAAAAAATACATAATGTCCGCGACCTTTGCATATATTGCATTCTTTATTAGTGTTCTATGTGGCTTTTTAATTTTATAGCCGTCAAACTCTATAACGACAAAATTTCTTCGATCCAAACTATGGTATAAGATGGAACAAAGCGGTTGATATTAACCTACAGATTTTTTTGGATCTTTGAAGCAAAAGCTAGGCCGATATTTTTTAACTTTTGTTTTAGTATTAATACGTATAACGCTATGTTTAATTATATCTTCTGGTGCTTCAGTATTATTACATACATTGCGTGACAATCCAAATTTTATTGTACTCTTGCGTGTCTGTATTTCTCGGAAAACTTTTGTTACACAACATTTGATCTTGTTCACAAGAAACGCATCTCTGCACCGGCAAATGAAATCGTAAGATAATTTTACTTCGCTATATGGAATCGTTACGATAAGTATTATATTGTGTTATGAAACCGTTGAAAAAAATTTAAACACACATGCACAAGTAGTGATATCCAAAGTTCAAACGGATTTATCACAAGTAATGGGCGCGTGTAGGTTGTTATAATTTCTGACATATTCCATTAAAGTGGAGTTTGTTATAGTGGTTTCCCTACGTGGCACGTAACTAGAGTAGTGGGCGATTGGATGACATCCAAAATTCAAACGGAACTAATGGGCGCGTGTAGGTTGTTATAATCTCTGACATATTCCATTAACGTGGAGTTTGTTATAGGCATATTCGCATAAAAGCATATTCTCTTGATAAAAGCAGCATATTACATGTAACGAGAGTAGTCGGCGCTTGGATAACATCCAAAGTTCAAACGAATTTATCACAATTAATGGGCGCGTGTAGTTTGTTATAGGCATATTCGCACAAAAGCATATTTTTTGACAAAAGCAGCATATTACAAGAAAGCAATTTATCGAACTTGAATAATGGCCATTTGCGTTTATATTAGGGAAAGTCTGAAAACTCTGAGCTGCACTCTGGTAATGGCCACTTGCATTTATATAATGGAATCCATCAAACGTTAGAGTTTATGAAACTTTCAACGGGACCTAGGAAGAGAATATAGTCATTAAAGAAAGTGGGAGAGGAGTGGGTTATTTGCAAAGGGTGAAAACGGCAGAGCTCTTTACACGGCCCAAGAGACTAAGGATTTCATTGTACAAAAGGGGAAAGACATGTTAATACTAAAATACCGTCATCATGTGGGTTACTGGGAAGGTTAATCTTGAGGCTCAAGGGAGCGGCTGCAGCAATATGCAGGGGCAATTCAGAAGTAGCAATGGGCCACCATTAACATTGAGAGACACAGCGAACCCTATTCTGATACCCATCTATGATTTATGTAGCGGTTCACCGTTCCTATTCGCAAGGCAAGTGCAAAGCACACGCAGAATTACAATTTCATTATGTGGGAAGTCTGTCATGCGACCATGTGCTCTCCAGGATTTGAGATGCCTATTCCCGTTAAGTCCGTGGACGGGCAAACAACAATTGTGGGAATAGATAGAGGGTTCATCATGAACAATCCCACAGCGGTCGCCATTACTATGTGTTGAATAATAAGGTTGACTTTGCGTCTGCTAGTGCGGTGTATGATATCATGGTGTTGTCCCTAGGAGCGGGAGCAATTGATTGTCCATAAAAAAGCGGGGAATAGTGTAATGGGCAACGCCGATTATGAATATTGTGAGTGAAGAAATATCAGATATTGTGGATCATGCAGTCAGCGTGGCTTTTGGCAACAGAAAGCAACGCATGTATGTTTATCAATCATCGTATGCATGCATGGCGTCGAAATCCATTTATATGTTATCATTTTAAGCTTTGCGTTGTCCCTGGGAGCGAGAGCAATTGATTGTCCATAAAAAAGCGGGGAATAGTAGAATGGGCAAGGCCGATTATGAATATTGTGAATGAAGAAATCTCAGATATTGTGGATCATGTAGTCAGCGTGGCTTTTGGCGACAGAAAGCAACGCATGTATGTTTATCAATGACCGTATTCATGGATGGCGTCAAATTCCATTTATATGTTATCAGTTTAAGCTTTGCGGCATCGAATTCCATCTATATATCATTATTTTCTGTCAATTTGATCGTAGGTTTATTTCTTGGTACAATGTTCATGTCATCCTACGTTGTAGGAGGATGATGTTAATGTTGATTTCTTGGATTAGTTCAATGGAAAAAAGAGGAGAGACGAGATTTTAGTATGGTGTAAATTTTTCAACATCTTTTACTAGACAAATTGGAGCTACATGTATGTAATACTTTCTATTCTCATTTAATATTTTCGCCACAATGGTTGCATGAATTTGCGAATCTAGTTTAATAATTGAATTATTTTGCAATTTAATCAGTTTTGAGGTATTTATACTATTTTGTATTATTCTTTATCTTTCTTTAATTAAATTTTTATTACTTTCATGCTAGTTTAATTAATCCATCACATTTAACTGCCTTACTTCTGCTCTGGAATTAAAAGTTGTTTTTATTTCTATCAATTTAATCGGACTATTTCATTAGTTGATTGAATCCCAACATAATTTTTTCCATAAATTTATCTAGCAACTTAATTACAATTTTCACCTTGACTATTTATTAGATTTAATTGTGTAAATTTCAAAGCTAATTACAAGATTTGTAATATTATTAAACTATATTTCAAATTATTATTGTAATACATATACCAGCCATATCTTGTAAGACAGATATTCGTCTTTGCTTTATAGCTTGAGCGTATAAATCTTTTCTACAAATAAACTCACTTAAGTCCGACTAAATCTCTCTGTAATATTGGAAGTTAAATCTTGTTATACATCATGGGCCTATAAATATATATAAATCTTAGTGAACAGGATTCGATATGTGAGGACCTATAATCTCTCATCCAGGAAAATGAAGCACCTGTAACCATGGTTCTCTACCATGCAAGGACATCTTGTCTCTATTATTCCTTGTTGTGATAGATAACATTTATGGATAATTCCTTCCGCATCTATGAATAGCATTTATGGATAATTTTGTTCTCACATTTGAAATGCTAAGCATTTGTTTCAAAGTCTTGTTTATAATTATTTTTCAGCAACTATGGATAGCATTTATTTATACCTTTACAACTTCATTATACTTTTGTTCACACATTTCATATCAATATTCCTCTCCTCACCCATCATTAGGAAATTAAATTTTCTTTTGAGATTTAAACACAAATAACAAGAAATGTTGAATGGTTACAATTTTGAAAGACCGATTTGTTCTGGTATAATGGTGATCAATTGTAATTAGATTAGAAATACATCTTAACCGAGAAGGTATCGGTCATATGTAGAATGTTTTTGTGATTTTGTGTTTGGGGCACTCTAACCTGATTTGCTCCAATGTCGAGGAAGCTATTTGCAATTTCATTTGAGAACATATAATTAATTTTTTATATTGCATTTTTCTATGTAGATTATTTTTTGGATTAACATTCAAGTAGTGATAACTGAATTATCATTCACTGCAAATAATATGAAAATATGTAAGTATCCTAACTAGTATAAATAAAGGCAATGAAATGATATGTAATTAATTTTTTTTTATGTTTTTCTTAGGAGGATGAGGTGGAGGAGGAGAGGATGACGTGGAGGAGGAGGAGGAAATAGGTAGTGGTTGAAGAGGCTGAGGGGGAGGAGGCACCGGAGGAGGAGGGTGTAGAAGCGAGGGAGGAAGCTAGGGAGGAAGAGGAAGAGGAGGAGGAAGAGGAAGGGGAGGAGGAGTGGGAGGTGGAAAGAGAGGAGGGTGAAGAGGTGGAGAGGGAGGAGGAGGAGGAAGAGGGGGAGGGAGAGGAGGTAGGGGAGAGGCAAAGGGAGAGGTGAGGGAAGAGGAAAAAATAGGGAGAGGAGGTGGAAGTGGTGGAGGAATAGGGAGGCGAAGGGAGGGGAGGTGGAGGAGGTAGAGTAACTGAAGAAGCATAGAGAGGAGGAGGAGGGGGAAGAGGCAGAAGATGCAAAGGGGGAAAGCCTAAGATTTGGGAGGTTGGGGGGAGGAGGCAAAGGAGGAATAGGGGTTGAGCGACGAGGTAAAGGGAGAAGAGGGAGGGCAAGGAGGGGGTAGGAGGAGAGGTGAAGGTGGAGGTGGGGAAGAAGAGGAGTCGAGGGACAAGGGCCGGAGGAGAGGTGAAGGTAGAAGTGAGGCAAGAGTAGAGGAGGTCAAGGAGGAGGCAGTGGAGGAGTAGAGGAGAGGCAAAGGTGGAGGAGGGGGAGGTGATTGTGGATGGAGGTGAGGGCACTACAAGGAAGGAGGAGGGGGTGGTGGACATGGAGGTTACAACAAGGAGGCTGGGGAGTGAGGAGGAGGAGTGAGAATGAGGAGTGGGGGGAGGCAAAGGTAGAGGAGGAGTAGGGAAAGGGGGAGGAGGGTGAAGAAGTGGAAGAGGTAGAGGGGGGTTGTAGGAGGAGGAGGGGGAGACAGAGGAGCTAGCGGAGGACGGGGAGGCAGGGGAGGAGGAGGTTGGGGGGTGAGTGAGGAGGATGAGGAAGGGGGGCAGGTGGAGCAAGACAGGTAGAAGGGTGAGGGTGAGGAGGGGGAAGAGGTGGAAGAGGTAGAGGGGGGGGAGGATGAGGAGGAGGGGGGCAGGACGAGGTGGAG
>APFE030413947.1:192787-206872 GCA_000404065.3 Pinus taeda | reverse complement strand
TACCTTGCCTGCGTGTACGCACTCCAAACACATTGTACCTACGTACTTGTACGCTCTGTAAGCCAAAGGATGGGTGCATACCCCTGTAAAGGTCAAAAGGCGCGAGTTTCATCTTAAAAAAGTTACTTGTGGTCACTTCTAGAGCCTTCTAAAAGAGTGTTTGACGTGTATTGAGCGCCTCCAGATGGTTCATGCATCCCTATGATAGAGGAACTTATCCCATCAAGAGAGGAGCTACCCCATCCAAAAGAGGGAGTATCCCATTGATGTTGGGACTGAATAACTTCCTCTAGAATACTATAAATACAGGCCTTGGGCCAAAGGAGGGGAGGTTGAAAGCTGAACATTCTAAAGGGTAAATGCTGCTGGAATTAGGACTTCCATTTGTTGACTTGTGAGGAGAGATCACTATCCTTCCTTGTTGCCATAGTGGGAGTGGGTGAGCTTGTCAAAGTAGAGGAAATCTCTTGTTGGACCCTGGGAGGAGCTTGCACAACACCAAGGCTCAGGTTGTAATGGTTCCTTTTTTGTTTCCTTAATACAATAAGTCCATTCTTCTCAATGATTTGTTGTTAATGAATTATTTCATGTACTCCTTGGTCTATGTGATGAATATGCTTTGTTTTATGATGAATATTCAGGTGTTATGTAATCGTTTGCTTTGTTAGTGTTATGCAGGTCTTAAAGTGAAGGAGGAGCTCATCTGGATCAGCAAGGCTGGACTGCTACAACAAGCGTTGGACCTAAGGTAAGATCGGAAAACACTTGATTTCTCATAGAATAATGTGTGTTTAGAGAAGGATTGCTCTTGTTTTGTTTGTTTGTCACTAGAGAGTCTTAGACTCCTAGGGAGGTTAGGTTTGTCCGCAAAAATAACTCTTTCCGCATGACAACTACTGCAACCATACTTTTTCCAAGCTACTTTGTGCATTCTTGGGTTGCTGCTACCTAACACATCTTGTTTTCCTACATGCCATCTACAATCCATGGATTTATGTCCAAAATTATTGGAAGAAAAATAATAACCATGAAAAGGCTTTGATGACGTACGTTAACTTTTATTTGAAGGCTTTTTTCTTGAGGGTGAAAGGAATTCTTTTGGTTTTTTATGTGCCTTCCATAGCAGTTTGGATTGCTTCCTTGCACTCTTTCCAGCAACCACTTAGCTCTCTTCTTCTACTCTCCTTGTTGTTGTTTCTTACCATTCTATTGTTGCAGTTCAACAACCTATTTTCCTTTTTTGTTGTTGGAATTTCCAACTTCCCTTACATGGGTGATTGACCTTCCAACCTCTTCCTTCTTGGATGTTGGTTATTTCTCTTCTCTTATACTCATTATTAGCATCCTTCACAGGTTTAGGTTCACTACTTGAGTAGTAAGTTTCTTCGACCTCCTCTTGAGATATGTAGCTTTCTCCTCCATATAGACATTGCAATCTATCCAACATTTACTTTGTTGGCTCACAATTCCTCACTTTCTCAACATTAGACTTAGACATCCCTTTCATGATGATTTCCTTGGCTCTTGTATTGAACTCATTCCTCTATCCACATATCACAGATAGCCAAATGTCTTCATTGACCACCATCAAGTAGGATTCCATTATGATCTTCGAGAGCTCATAGTCTGATCCATTTAGAAATGAAACTTCTTTTGTTATTATCCAGACTTGATTAGCCATTGTTTCCCTTTGATCTACCTTCTAGCGATTAAGCTATTCATGAAGGAACTTGGCTCTAATACCAATTGTTGGAAATAATGTTAATAATGAGAGGAGGGGGTGAATAAGTATTACGGATAATTTAAACTTTTATGCAAATTTTCCTTTAATCATTCAATCTTGGCATCTATTAAATTAGAGGAAAAATTAACAAACCATAACATCAACCATATAAATCAACACAAACACACACACACATCATGAGTATCATAGATATGCCACATAGGTTTTAACATGGAAACCCTTACAGGAAACAAACCACCAAAGATTGTTGTTATTATTGATGTAAAAATAAGAGCACTTACTCTATTACATCAATCTGTTTGTGAGCCACCACTTACGGGAAGCACGAACTCCCTTTCATTGTTTGCTAGAACCAAATAGTAGGAAGCACCAACTCCCTCCTTTTGAAGAGATATGATCAACCTACCAGAAGCACCGTTATGAAGCACCATATTCATGGATTGTTTTCAAGCACCAACTTGTAGCTCCTTGGATTTACGAAAGAACCAACTTGTAGGAGGCACCAACCTCAAAGCCTTCTCAAACACCCATTAGAAATGGAAGCACCAAATTCTTGTATGCAGGCTCCAACCCACACTCAAAAGATAACTTACTCCTCACTGTAATTAGCATCCTCTCTACATGTTTTCAGCTAGGTTCTCCTCAGCAACCTTTTACCACGCATCCCACTACCCTCTGCTCACTCTACAGAAGCTGACTTTTAACTCACAACCCACACAACACTCTATTATTATCGACCCTCTACTTTCAATAGTATACACTCAGCTCTTGAACTTATTCTTATTATATGGCACTTTCAGCCTTTTGCATAGTGGGACAATCTCTCTCGAGATCTCTTTCCTCTACATAGGCATTCACAGACCCTTCTCTTCAAAACATGTTCACTTGGCCTCACACAACAACACATGCACACACACAAAGTTGTCTAGCAACAATGTTTCTTCCCCCCATTGCTCAACTGCAATCCTGGGTTTTGTTTCACTCTTGCGTTGTGATCAATGTTGTCTCCTACAACCATCACTCTACCATTCACACTATCATAGTGTACCTCTTGCATGAATTCTACATCACGCTGTCGCATCTCTTATTTGAATTATACCACTACATTAAATGTCAGAGTGGGCACTTGAGTGTTCCCATATTGAAACATGAGTCCTCAGTCGTCCTACACACTCCAACAAGGCACCTGTCTTTTCTATGAACAAATCTCTTTTACTAGAGACTCTAATCGTCACTCATTCCCTTGTAGCGTGCATAGAATATCACAAATGTCTTGTATCAACTCTCTAATAAAATCCTTTATTTTATCCAATGCAACCATGGTCCTCTTTGTCACTATCTCCTACCTACGACAATTTCCATTGAACCCACTTAAGCATATGTGCAATCATGGTCCTAACTCTTCTTGACTCAATGATCTCTACAATCACTGTTTACTCCAGTAACCAACTTTACTATGCACATTTACTTAGCTTCCAACTGGTCCATCCTGCATACATATATGTGCTGCAATATCAGAGCTCAACTTATCGTGACTTTATTTCTAGGATATGTTAGAAGATCACGAGATCCCGATTGGCCTTTAGCCCCTTTTTCTTTGCCACTTCTTTCTTTTCCACCAAGGGACCGGGTGCTATGACTAGAGGATTCATACACCTATGTATTGGAATTTCGGAGCCTTGCATATCATAGCTTTATTAAGGAAGTACACTTAAAAATCCCAAAATTATAAGCCTAGACTATAGCCCCTTTTTAGTTAGCCTATTGTTGGGATAAGTTCCCACCCCCCTTCTTTTTAATTTTTTTTTTCTTAAGTATTCCCTTAACTCGAATTTAAATAGAGATATAAGAGGTCCTTCATCAAGCAAAATTAGGTGTGTAGAGTGGATCTCGGCCGATTGAAGATCAACGGCCGGTGATTTTCCATTCCATCCTCAATAGCACAGTTTTTGTCCTTTCAAAAATCCTTGATGTGTTTAATACTCACTTAGTTTCCCTATCCATCATCTAAGAGGATTAGATCCTATAGCTCATGAGCGTGCTTGCAATAAGAGTAGCACATGTCTTAAACATGATTGTATTACTTGATCATTCTTAGATGTTTGATCTTGTATGATCCAGGGGTTATTCTGACCCATCACATTTCAACATTCTCATAGGTTAACAATTTCACAGAAACTTGATGATGCAACAACCATCAATTGGTTCCAAATCAAGGGTCGTTGTACTCAAACTTACATGTTGTTTAGACATCATCCCTCATGAAATGAGTGGGTCCTACCTCTCATGGTTGGTGGCTTGACCAATGAGAATCGGGCAGTTGTAAATTGCATTAAGTAACTACTAATCACCTTTTAAACCTCCCGACCGCCATCTTTTTTCATTTTCCCTGTTAGTTTACCTTCTTGCATGCTCTCACGCAAAGTTTGACCGTAGTTTATTTGAAGTTGCAAGGCAAATTTATAGTTGAAAAACTTAACATTATTGGCTGGTAAGTCTACTCTATTGTTTACTTGCATTTCACCTACAATTCATCTTACTGTGTATCAATGGTTGAGGCAATAACTAAGGAAGCCCTAGTAAATGAGTTAGATGTCATTCATGACACTAAGGTGTGCCTGACCGATATCCTTACATTGAAAAGGACTCTTACTTCATCAACAACCACAATGACCGATGGCCTGTGCTTGCTGAGGACCGGGATTTTGCATGCAGCCTCGGTTCTCTTATTGGCTGAGCACTTCGAGTCAATGCAACAAGTGATTTATTTTAAAAATAGTAGGTCATTTTTCCTTAAAGTATAAGAGAAGATACTGGCTAAGATGCTAGGTATCCCAACCCAAGGTGTTGATTTAATAGAGAAAGGATTAGAAAAATAATTTATCACACAGTTTGAAGAGGATAAACTCAAATTCCTCAAGACCCTATTTGAGACCCCAGAGCTTGAGCTAAAATTATCCTTTCCCATATCCACTCGATCACTTAAACCTTTCTTTCAAACCCTGAATTCCCTTTCTTCTATCATTTTTGGACTCACCGACGATTCCAGATTGGATGGGATAGTGTTCTTAGCAATTCGCCTTATCACCCTTCATCTAGACCAATAGACCATATATTTTCCAAAATATTTCCCGTTCCCTAACAATAGATTTATCTATTGCCCTTCCGTTCAGTTCCTACCGCCATTATTCTTACCTAGTACACCTGGTCCTTTATAATTACCCTACATATTTTATGAGTCTTAAAGTCCTCCTGAGCACCACGGACTCCAATTGTAAAGAGAAGGAGGTATTCTGATGGACTTATGCAATCTACCCTCAGTGCATTCCCTTGGCTTATTCTCAGTATATAGATTGTTTCTCTTACCCCATGAGGGCTAAAATAATAGAAATGAATGTAGGTAGATTTTTTGAAGAGTAGACCAAATTATTGAGACTAACTGAATAGGAAAGTATCATGAGTTGGTTCTTATTTCCAAATTATATAGTAATATGTTTGTATACATTTGATAAGCCACCTTACCAGCTACCTACATATGTAACTCCTTTTTTGTTTGCATATGAGGTTTTAAGGCAGAAACTTGCAGTAAATGAATGTCATTTTGTTTCTAAAGAGAAAGGAGCACTATTTTGTTATCCTTATGCTATTTATCCTTTAATTGCTAAGAATAAAAGTGCTATTGATACTTTGTAAAAGGAACCTCTTTTATATTCATGTAGGATGATTACTGGCGCTATGACCCCTTGGGTGTCATTTCACGATAAAAGAAGCAAGACGGGTTATCAGCCTATGTTACCAAAAGAAGGCTCGAGTTGGAGAAGTTGGAAAACTTTCTGGTACTAACTCAAGAGAATTTGCAGTTAGAATTGTCTACAGGGATGAGAGGGGAAGCTGTACAAATTGATTCGAGTCAGCCTCAAATTCAAATAGGTGCTAAATAAATCGAACCTGCTACGTCATTTTTTACCTATTCTTCCATAAAACAGAAATTTGAGGAAATGAAACAACTTGATATGATTCAATGGGTAAAGCCCAAGGATATGGATGTGGACATAGACATCTCTAATGAACTAGTCAAGATTTTGGATGCAAAAATTAAATAGACTTTGAGAGCTATTGAGCGGAAATACTCAGCGGCACATGCCTTGGTCATTTAACACTCATTCATAGGGTAGAGGGAAATGATGGTTTTCAAAGAAGAATTAACTGTAGTCCCCGTAAAATCCCCATCCACAGACACCTTAGTACTTAGAGAGGTGCTACTGGGTAGCAGGCCCTGTTTTGTCTCAACTATTGACTTCGAGGAAAATGTATTCAATATAACAGTGGTTCAACCTAAGATAGGGGAGAACCAACAAATGGTCTAAGCTAGGACTATCGCCCTGGCTATAAACCTCAACAAGGTATCAAATATTGAGATGATACATTTACATTGATAGGTGGGAAAAATTGTGCCAAGAAGGTTGCTGGATTCCTCAGCAAGAAACAAGAAAATGTAGGTCATGCTCAAAAAGGTGTATGAGAAATTGCATATAGCTTGAGTAGCCCTATGTTCTAAGACCAATCAAATCACAGAATTAGAAGATATCATCATGCATCAATTAGGACAACCACAAGATACAACTCCTCTAAAGAAAATACTAGATGAGAAGGACAAGGAGATTGAAGTATTACAAACAATCCTCAAGATCCCTGACGATAATCCTCATGTATTAATATAAGATTTCAAGAGGAGAGAAGAGGTTGAAACTCATCTCCATGACATGGGGGTCACTTTACGAGTTAAGGAAGGAGAGCAATAGGAATATTTGAAACAATTAGAGATGCTCAAGACATAATCTCAGGAAAAATAAGAGCGACACTTGAAGATCTTGATCAAGTATAAAGCTGCAATAGATAAAGCCCTTAGTTAAGCTCCAACCACTGAGTCTGATGATCCCAATATATTGTAGGTCAAGATAACTCACTTAGAGTAGGATCTCTAAACACTTACAAAAGAAAAGGCACAAGTCGATTGTACGGCCAAAGTTGTAGTGAGGCAAAAGAATATCTAAATTGAGTAGATTCAGGCTACTCTGAGAGACAAAAACAATGAAGTAAAGTATTTTGAGGAAGCCCTTCGCGTCAATGTAACATGGAAAACTATGCTCATATGAGCCAAAGAGGAGATCTGGAGAGAAATTCGGCAAAATCTCACTACGGTTGAAGCGTATGTGAATCTTTTGGGGGATTGTGAAAAATATTTAATACAAAGTGCTAGGCTGGAGGCTAAATCTACAAGTGAAGCTCTAGATAAAAGACAGGAAGACCTTGATGCTATCATAGATGTGGTCAACACCTTAGAAGATTCTACCTTAGAGTAGCTAGGATTACCCACTAGGGATGGCTACATCTATTCCTAGTGGATGTTAAGAGAAAAATAGTGCTATCCAGGTCATGCAAGATTAATTTGATAAGGTCATCAAGGAAATAAATGATTTCATAAATGAGGGGAATTATCTAGGAATATTTGGAATGTATGCATTCTAGAATAAATAAAATTTGGTGATATCTTGGAAAAATTTCTTTGATCAACTACTTGGGCTGCTTGAACATTCTAGTAGAAGAAGTGATTGGCCCTTCCACTGTTCTCAATGTTCTTTGCTGAGACTTTACTATCCTAGCTAGGATAAACAAGATCATACAAAACCCGCCCACCTCCAAGTATCAAATAATATCTCGATTAGTAGTAGTGATCACAAAGTCCAAAAATGTGCCTTGGTTACCTACTATTGAGTGGGATAAGCTAGTGAAGTTAAAGAATAGTTTGAAACAGAGCACTACAATTGAGCAGCTTGCTACTGCATGACAGTCTGTTAATCATGTTCCACCTATGTAGTCCACTACAAAGTAGCCTGAGAATTGGGATGAAAACCCTTGATTAGGACACATGCTCCAAATTTCATAATACGCAGGGCACGCACACTTACTCTTATGGGACTCACTAAAATACCAAAACTCCAAAGTCATGATGATGGAATGACACTTGATTATTTCGTTCCCATATTTCATTTTATTTCATTTAGTTACTTAATTTGAAAGTCAGTTTTTTACATAAAGAAAGTTACAAAAGATAGTTATATTTTTTAAAACTATCATTTAAAGCCCTGTTTCCCATCATCAGGGGCTTGTAAGTAGAAGTGAGAAACATATTTTATACAGAAGTTGACGGTACACATTACACAACTTTTATTTTCAAATCTGAAGTTATATTCTAGCTGCCTTGTTTTCTTTCTTTTCTTGTCATTTTGATTTACAATCATAGAAAAACTAAATATGAGGCTTGCCCTTGTTTAGGAATTAGATTGCCTGGCATTCATGTTTCGAGGTTTATACTATCAGCATAATGTGATATGATCAGTCATGGATTATTAATAATTGAAGGTACTTCTTTCGCTTTGCAATAGTCCTTGTCTTAAGTGTGATTGCATTGATCTTTTCTTACCATCATTGTTCTGAATGTGTTTTATTTGCATGTTTTCCTTGTTCCCCAAATCATAAAATTTTTCTTTCTCATTAACGATTCCAGTCACGATATTTACTATTAGCTATTACCGTTTATAGAGTAAAGAAAGATTCTGATGTGCTTGCATCTGATGCACATGTTGTAGCTTAAGCTTGGTGAACATTCCCACACTTGTGTTCTCTTATTTTCAATTTTTTTTTAATAGAAATAGCTATTATTGTTCTTTTTCAAATCTATTGTTATCTTTCCTAATCGCCTAAAATAGAATCTCAGAGTTGAGACTTATTAAGTTGTGCTCCTTTCTTCTGTTAAAGGCATTACTTATTACAATGATTAATTATCACTATTTCTCCTAATTATGTTGGCTAATTGAAATTTAAATAGTTTAGGTTCCAGGGTTACCCCTTGTGGTGTACTGGAGGCCAATGGTGACACCTAGAGTGGGAGGAATTACTAGCCCTTAGTGAATGTGTACTTAAGTTGTTTATATGTGGGGACGATTTGAGCTCCAACATTGTTTTGGCGTCGTTTCTAGGGAAATATTAGTAAAACCTGTGGATGACTAATTCTAACCCTTTTCAACCACATATTTTATTTGGTTTGGTTGATCAACGTAGTGTCCTTAATGAATTATATGAATTTTTGTTGCAGGTTTCTCGTATCCATCCGGAGTTACAACACAATTGGGAAGTCTTAGCATGAGAATATGAACAAGCCCAACCTAATCCTAACATCCTTAGATGATGACAACTTTGTGAAGTCTGAAAGTTGATACAGAAGTGCATCTCTGTCACTCCAGAGGTACTTTGTTAGATTTTTGATTGTATTTATGTGAATTAAATTAGAGGGTAATTTGTAAATCAATGTATTTTTAAATTTTTTCTTTTTTCCTTTTTATTATATTTAAGGATGGATACCCCTCAAAGGTTAACTAGATCCACGTCTAAGATTAGTATCCCTCTAGATGACCCTGAAGTGCTGGTTACTATCACAAATAGGAGGAAATGTCTCGACGAATTTAGGCTTAATCAACCATTGTCACCTAATTCCCAGGTAGTCGAAACTTCTATCCCTTCACATTCAGGCTTTCGAGCTATAGCTTCATCCTCGTCTTCTCAGCCTGAGCGTGTGATTTATCTTGGACCCTACATGCCTTTGAATATCCCTCTTCATTCTCCTCACCATTCTCAACCTTCATCTCCTCCTATTCCTACCCTTCCTCCTTCACCTCCAGTTATGAATGCTTGGCTAAATGCTCGGTATTGTTCCCTTGACCTTCAAGGGGGCTTACATGATTTTCCTCCCAAATATGATAAGAACCTCCCATGCTTAGACAACAAAGGTGATCGAACCACGAAGGATCATGTAATCAAGTCTCAATATTATTGTGAAAGTTTAGGGGTAGAATACGACGGTGTTTGCATGGGACTGTTCATACAGAGCCTAGAAGGGGAACCTCAGAAGGGGTTTAGGACCCTTGCACCGAATACCATTAACTCCATCGATAGAAATTTTTCATTGTTTATACAACAATTTGGAATTAAAAAGAGTAATCACCTTTGGCTTACAGAGTTTGATACAATGAAATTAAGATCACATGAATCTGTATCTTACTTTAATAGAAGGTTTACTAAGTTTTATACACACCTTCAAACTGTAGTTCACCCTTCTGATACTACCACAGTTGTAGCATACACTATTTCCCTCGATCACGATTTTTCCTATGATCTCGATGAAAGAACGCCTGCAACATTAGCTAACACATAAACTAAACCCTGTGTCTGTAACGAAAATATCATTTCTACAGGGAAAAGGTTATCTCAGGAAAATAAGTCCAAAGGTAAGAAAAAGTTTGTGGATGCCTCTCAACAACCTCCCACCTCTTCCTCTTCACAAGAACATAAAATTTAAGAAATATAGAAACTTATCAAATCCCTAACAAATAAGATCCAATGCTCAGAATTATGAAATAGAATTGTTTCCCTACTTCTTGTGAATCCTTTATTTCAACCCAATTTTTACCCAAATATGTAGAAATGTAACCTGAACTTTCCTCAACAAAATCAAGCATCCTTTAACCGTCCTCACTCACAACAAATTTTGCAGTGAGGACAGAGGCTTCATGAGCTTTCCATTTAGTCTACATTAAGGAATAACACCAATCTTATCAAATAATATGATGATGACGTAGCCAACCAGCTTATGAATCCAGAAGAAGGATAATACCCCAATCCATATTCTATTAATTCCTTTGATATAGTATCCCTCGAATCCCTTGATTACCTAAACTAGAATTTTGTGATCCTCAGGTTCAATGATTTGTGGAACAGTTGGAGGCTAAAATTTAGCATAAATATAACCTTAAGGCCTAGGAAGGTGTTGGTACCTCATAAGGAAATAAATCCTCAACCTCTAGTGGATAAGCCCAAGATCTGCCTGCCTGCTGAACCTAACCCTATAGAGGTAGAACCTCCTCACATAAAAAAATTAATTTACAAAATGATTTAAACAAACTTAGGATCAGCATATCTTTAACTGAAATCATGAAAGTTCCCAACTATAAAGAAGAAATACCCTCCTCCCTTAAATCCTCTCATCAATCACCACAGGAAATCGGATCGACTAACGTGATAAATGTGGAAGATGATCCTCCTAAAATTTATTTGGACCCAATAGAGCGAAAGAGTGGCACTATGGTTCCTCCATTTTATATTAGTCTTAAAATCCATGATTTGAATCTCCACAAATTGTATGTTAGATTCTGGTGCCTCTCATAATCTTCTCCCCAAAGAAATCATGGAGAATCTTGGGCTAAGTATAAACTGAGAGTAGCACGATCTCTATTCTTTTGATTCTCGAAGGGTCAAGTGTTTAGGAGTTATCAAGGATCTTGTCATAGTTCTAGCTCACATCTTGGTCAAAAGCCTCGTTATGGATATTGTCGTGGCCGATGTTCCTCCAAATTATGGGATGCTTCTTTCCAGGAGTTGGGTACTAAACTTGGTGGATCACTCCATTTAGACTTATCATGTGCTACCATATTTGTTTTGGGAGGAGGTACTTATTGTCTCTATATGGAATCTAGGCTAATCAACACGATTAGTTTTGAAGATAACCCCAAGAATTCTCTAGTTTATACAGTCGAGGAAAACATGGGAAACTTTTTGTTTTCCATCTCAGAGGAAGAATCTTCCATGGTTGAGTAGATTGACCTTCTCTCTTTCCCTTCGGATGCTAACACAGTTTGCAAGATGTACTTTGATAGTGCCTCTTCTAGGGCTCGCTCTGGTGTGCGTGTTGTTCTAATACCTCCTTCCCGAAGAAATTATTCTTTTTATTTTAAATTGAATTTTGAAATAACTAATAATATGGTTGAGTATGAAGCCCTTCTCCTAAGACTAGAAACTGCGTGCAAACTCAATATTAAAAATTTATCTGCATTTTGTGACACTAAACTGGTAATTAAGCTGGTAAAAAAAAATGTCAGACTAAACATCCTCGTTTGCGCACCTATAGGACTCAAGTTTTGGACTTAGTCGATAATTTTTTCTTAGCAATTAATTTACAACAGTTCCCCACGAACAAAATAATTTAGCTAACGCTTTGGATGTTATAATAGCCACTTTCTTCCCACCCACTGGACTTAAGATCACGCTTGAGATACAGGTTCTCTATAAACCATCCATGCTTGACAACATTAAGCATTAACATGTATTTGAGGATGAAAAATAAATTAAGAGATTCATACAATTGATTAGAGAATTCTTAGACCATTGTATTGATGAAGACAAGGACGTAGATATGCCTCCGATTCACGCTTCTCATCTAGGTTCCAGGATCACCAACAATGACATTATTCAACTAAAAAATAATTAAATCCCCAGAGGATTAATTCCTTTGGAGAAATTTTTTGATGATAATGACGTTGTGGCTAGCCTGACCCTTAAACCCCCTAATGTCAAAATAGAGGTTGTCAACATCTCCGCTACATCTGAAAGTAAATTAGTTAATTTATCCAAGCTTCTTCCACCTGACACAAAAGAGCGTTATATCCACCTTCTCTCAACATATGTTGACATCTTTCCCTCATCATATGATGACCTTGAGGCTTATGATCAGAATATAATATAACATCAAATTCCTTTAAAAGAGGCAGTTAAGCCTTTCAAACAAAATCTTTTTCATATTAACCCCCTCCTACTTCCTCCCATTGAGAAAGAAAAATAAAATAAAATTAGACAACAGATTATATTTCCCGTGCACTATTCCACCTCATTGTCCAACTTGGAACCAGTTAGGAATACAAGAAGTGAAATTAGACTACGCGTATATTTTAGGAATCTCAATAGAGTATCCCTGAACGAAAATTATCCCCTCCTGAAAATGGATGCCATTCTACAACGAGTAGTGGACGCTACCTGCATCTCTATGACAGATAAATTCTCCACTATAACTAGATATTTGTCCATAGGGATGATATGTATAAAACCACTCTTACTACTCCTTGGGGTACATTTATGTACCAAACGATGCCCTTCGGGTTAATGAACATCAAAGAAACTTTTCTGTGGGCAATGGATATTGCTTTTTCCAATGAAAAGGATCGGTTCATGGTCATATATTTAGATGACATGACTACCTTCTCTTCTGATGATAACCAACACCTTAGACACCTAGAAGCTATCTTTTAGAAGTGTCACACGTTTGGTCTACCTCTAAACTAAAAGAACTATTTCTTTGCGATGACAGAAGGGAAGTTATTAGGACATATAGTATTCTGAATGGGCATTAGGATTAATTCTGAAAGGGTACAGGCAATTCGGATTATTTCTTTCCCACGCACTAAAAAAGAGGCCTAGGAATTTCCAGGGAAAATAATTTTTGTAAGAATATTCATTCCCAATTTCTCAGCAATAGTAAAAGGTATTACTTGTATGCTAAAAAGGGGTAATTATATCCCATGGGATGAAGCATCAATGCATTCTTTTCAAGAAATTAAAAAATCTTTAATGGAAGCTGTTGTTCTTATTAGTATGGATTACATGAAGGATTTCATCATTTTTCCATTTGCCTCCAAGCATACTATCCCCGAAGTTTTGTTGCAAAAGAACCAATATGGGTACGAAAAACTAGTAGCCTTTTTTAATAAGTCCATCCAAAATGCTTAGTTAAAATATAATATTATAGAAAAGCACGCTTACACCTGGGTAAAAACACTTAAGTCTTTTAGAGAACATATCGTGTTGGCTAAATCAATATCGTATCTCCCTCACCCTGATATAAGAGATATACTCTTACAGCAGATGTTGGGATAGGGCCCCTAGGGTCACGTTTGGTCATATTTTAGGTAAATTTTAATAGATTTTTGAAAGAATGTAAAGTCTCTGTTAGTGTCGGTCTTGAAAATCCCTCCATCAGTGATCAAAAAGCTCTTTGCATTTGCATTAGTAGGTGTCTCATCAGTGTCAAATTTTGCATCCCGTTAGGGATGCCTAAACCTGATGGAGGAGCTGGTCTTTGTGCCCCTCTTGGCTTTGCTGGATCAGGTCATATCAGTTATTACAGTTTTTCAAGCTTGTCTTGATGTGTCTTATTGTCAAATTCCTAGATCTAGGGTTTTGGTCATTTGTCTCTGCAAGGTTATGTCTCTGAAAATCCATGAGTACTCAGCAAGCCAGAGGGAGGTTAGTTAACATGTTTCTTCGATATTTTTATCTTGTACAGTCAATTTTTACCTTGGATTTAAAAACTCTGTTTTTAAAGCCCAAGGTCATTTTCTCAATTTTGTAAATAAATGATGAAATTTCAAAGTTTTCAAAAAGACAAACTGCAACCC
>APFE030413947.1:27616-186238 GCA_000404065.3 Pinus taeda | reverse complement strand
GAGTACTATCTCCACAGCAGGTGGAAGGGGTCTCGCCTTCATCGTCATCACAGCGAGTGTTATCTCCACATCAGGTGGAAGGGGCCTCGCTTTCTTCACCAGCACAGGTACTAGAGAGAGGAAAACAGCCCATGATCGAGGAGAGATTGTCAGGCGATCCGGTTATTGATCTTGATGCCGTTTCTCCTGGCATAGAGCTCAAGGATATCATCCGAGAGCAAAGCACCGAGATTCAGTCGCTGCAAACGAAATTATTGATGGAAAAATGGATTATTAATTATTTAGAGCAGCGAAACAAACAACTGGAGGATGAGCACAAGTTATATGAGCTGCAAAAGATTCTTGAAGACCGGGAATTGGCTCACAAGAGACCCGGTGACTTGAGACCCATAGATCGAGAATCTATGCTTATTTGGGATAATGCTCATTTGAAAAATCTCTTAGCTAAGGCCAATCAAAATAACAAGCTGTTGAGAAACATGAAGAATCACTATTGGGCAAGGATGCATGTATGCAAGGTTAGAATGAAAATGTTCCAAAGAAGGTGGTCCAAGGCTCTTAGGTGGAAGAAAAGGACTAATCCACTCCGTATCTTAGCGGAGGCATCCCTCAAAGATCATGGCACTCACTAGCATCAGCTACAACACAAATCCCAAATTTTTTTGAGAATTTTGGGTAATTTTGGAATTTTTTGGAAATTTACAGGTTTTGGCTTCTCAACGGGTCATCGTAGCTCAGTTTGGCAAAAACTCAGCATTTTTGGATTCGGCATGAAACGTTACACTTTCTCATCCATTAGTAAGAAATTCCATCAAATTTTGGGCCTCCAAAAGGTCAAAATGCATGCAAAATTTGACTTTCTGCCCCTTTTCTGAGTTGCAGAAACCAGTTTTGGGATAATTACGTTTTGATAGGGAAAATCACCTCAAAATTCAAAACTTCTAGTAGGGTTGGAAATCAGACTCGCAGACCTTTCCAACGCGCTATCCTGCACCCAATTCTGATAATGGGAAGGCCTCCAAACAGAGCTGCAAAAGTGTGAGACCTGTTGAGAAAAGGTGTGCGACCCGTTGAGGAAATTTTGCCAGATTTGACCAGTTCAGCCCAGAAAACACAGTTTGGATTCAGTTTGACTTTTTGGGGTAAAAAATGATTATCTTTGATCTAATTATGGCAACTCTAAGACACTTTTACTCTTGTTTAACACTTCTAGAAGATTCATTCATGTAAAAGGGTAAAAATTAAATGCATGAACTGATTTCCAAGTTTATAGAGGCAAGTTGTTTTGACTGCCTATTTTGTAGTGCTTAGTTTAGAAGTTGTTCAAACTGCCCCTAGGATAGTGAGCTCGACTCCTAGAGGTAGGGAAAGAGGTTAGATCATCTATATTATGTACTTTCATACTCATTTTCATGGTTGGACTCTTGAGGGAGAAGCTATCATTGTATTATTTCACTGTATCTCTGCAATTTTTGGCTAAGGAAGACCAGGATTTTGCAGTCCTTTTTGGGATTCTTGTGGTTACATGTATTGATGGTGTGTTTCTCTATGTACCTGTAAGTGTGTTATGTGAATCATTTCCTTTCTTTTCCTTCTTCATATTAAACAAACGAAGTGTTAAAGCAAGAATTCATGACTGTCATGCTCTGCTTTTAAGTTTGTTTAATTTCAATATTTTCTACTGTTTAGGGAGGATTCAAAGTTATTGTTTTCCCTCCTTAGCTCCTCATCTGTCTTTCTCATCCATTCACCTCAGCTTAAGGCATCAATATGGTCTCCTATCTCGCCCCAAAGAACCCCCTGCAGAAACTGTGTCAAATCCCCGCACCCAAAATTGTCACTTCCTCAATTTGCCACCAAAAGCCCAAAAATTTCAAAATCAATCCTTCTAATCAGTTTACTAGCCTAATATCAGTGTTACCTTATTGGTCATCTCATCCATTGAATATTTTACGAGAGAGACCGGAGAGAGCCTTCTCCTGCCCCGTAGGGCTAGCTATGAGGCTAAAAGGTTTGATGTTGCCTTGAGGTTTGCCTTTTTCAGCCTGAGGTTAAATTTCAAGCGCTAACAGTCTCCACAAAATGTGGAAGTAGAGCACAAAGCTAGTATGAGTCAAATATGCTTTAGTCTCTTAGGTGGGGAATTGATATGGAGGTTTTGAGACCCACCCATGGTCCGCAGACCATGGTATTGTAAGCTAAATGCTACATATAGATGAGTCATAGCGAGTCTAGAGAGAAAACTAAGATAGAAGATTATTGTTTTGGGAAAGAAGCTAAGGTAGGAAAGGGTCTGTTTCCTCTACTTAGGAAAAAGGGGAAGGATCCTGTAGTTGAGTGCATGGAGACCTTGGTAAGTCCATAGGCTAAGTGCATGGGCCCCTACAATTGAGTGCACAGGAAAAATAAGTATGTAGTTGAATGTTTATACTTAATAAAGAAATTTTAAGCCAATTTAGATGCATTTGTGTATTATTTCTTATTTATGCAAGTATTTATAATTTCGCTCTGTGTTAAACTTATCTGAATTAATCTGTTGTCCAAAAATAGTATATCAGTAATAATTATGCATGTTATGGATGATTAAGATCCCTCACGAAGATCTAGAAGTTGTTTAAGTACATTTTCAATAATTGTCTGTTTGGGAGGGTTAAGGGTGCGCGAAAGTGGATATAAGACATAAGTGCTATAGGAACCTATCACACATACCATTGGATGCAGAAACCTGGTTCTGTTATCCCCCAATATTGCTTTGGGTGATACTACAGGTCAAGCTATGTAGGTTGTTGTTGAAAGGGCCAGTAGTTAGGGTTTTGTTGGTTGGCATGAATAACATTAAACCTGGGTCAGGACCCATCAAGATAACAAATGGTTCCATTGTCGGGACCAGGATCTATCTAAGGAATGTGTGATGTTGAATAAGTGGTTCCTTACGAAGAAAGAAATCAAAAAGTGGATTGATTGTAAGTTGCACACATTTGAAGCTCAGGAGAACATAAACCCGCTGTTATCCAAGGAATAGTGGCTAAATAGATACCTGTACACAGATGAGATTGAAGCCTTCTTTTGTTTCTTTCATTGCGAGTTGCAAGAGTAGCTATCTAGGCTAGCGGATAATCAGTGTATGTGGACACTTGACAGCCCTATTGTGTGGACAGAGCTGGTAAAGCGCTTGGAAGCTTCAGAAAATAAAATCTTGTGGGTCATCGACCATTGGGTTGACTGTATTATGGGATGATTTGTCACTGAATTTGTGATCGATACATTCATCAGCTATAGCAAAGCAGAGTGCAGATTCTTAAAGGGACTAAGAGGTAAGTACTTAAACTCTCTAAAGCCTTGGGTTAAAATGTTGTTTTTTGAAAAGCAGATTATGCCATTACATTGATGTTTGGGACTATGAGAAGCGTAAAGATCTTAAGAAGAAACAAATAATTAGATTTTGAATACAGTCCACTGTTAGGATCTCTTGATAGTGATGACGAAGGAACTACTTTGAGAACACCTTGAAGAGCGTTGTAGATAGTTAGCCAAGGTATCCTTGGGATACCCCATCCATCTACTACACTGCCACCTCCACCTCCACCACATACACCTACACCTACACCTCCACCTCCATATCAACCATTCAACATGAAAAACAAAATGAAGATGCCAATATTTAAAGGGGTGGGAAGCGAGGACCCCGAATAATTCTGGTTCTTTGCGGATGCGCTATGGAAGGCACAACAGATTACTGATGATAATATGAAGAAAGCAAAACTGGTCACAATACTGCAGGATAGGGTATTTTCTTGGTATATCAGGTTCTGTACAGATAAGCTCGACGCAACAATGGAAGAGACTCAGGAGGCCCTAAACAGTGAGTTTATGAAGCCTAAATGTTAGGCGTAGTCTATAACAAAGTTTAAGGAAATACAATAGAGGGTAAACGAGTCCTCATGGGACTTCAATTAGAGGCTAACATGCCTGATTTGGTAGGCTAATATGAAGATCACAAATGATTAACATAGATACTGGTACATTGCTTCGTTGTTTCCTCATCTGTGATTGCCATTATAGCAGTAGAAATTAGGAACACAAGCAAAGGCTGCAGAGGTTTCGATGAGGTTGGAAGCCTCACCAGTGTAGGATAAGAACATTAGAGTACAACAAATATGGTTGTAGCTAGCAAGCCTTCACATGGAGTTGTAGAGTTTGAAGACAGGAAAGGAAGCTCAACCTGAGGTGTGCGTAGAAGTTTGGTGCATAAAATGTAAAGATAAGGGACACGATAAGGATCACTGTCTGGTTTATTAGAATTACTTGATTGGAGGAGGTCATGTTCCTTTAAAGCCTAAGAACATTGTGGGACCAAGTGTAGGAGTACCCTTATGGTGCGATATCTGTCAGGTAGTTGGGAAGCATGCGGTTGACCATTTTCAACTCTTAAAAAATTGTGTAAACTCCACAATAGTTGTTTTGTACCTTTTTTAAATCAGTTGAGCATGATGAGTGAAACTGTTGAAGGTACGAATTGATGATGGATCGGGTTCCTACATATCAAATGCAAGAAGAAACTTAGCCTCAGGGTCAGGGTGTGGGTGGAGTGTGAGGAGGATTCTAGGGCCGAGGAAGAGGAAGAGGAGGAGGGGCTGAAAGAGGTCGTAGAAAAGTTATTTGCTACAATTGTGGAGAGGTCGATCATTTTGAGCATGACAGTTAGAACCCAACACACCCATCCTATTAGTATTTCAGACATTTTAATCATGTGATAGAAGATTTCCCAGTGTTGATAGCCAAAATGCAGGAGAAAAAGATGCAAACACTGATGAAAAATATACATCTGATGAGGGTGGAGCCTCGTGAAGAGGACCATAGCCTTAATATCATGACACAAAGTGTTATTTCCATGGAAGAAGATAAAGGAAAGAAATAGAAAACCAAAGGTTGGGTGCACAAGGCTGTCGAAAAAGAAGCTAAATTTGATCTCAAAAGGACTAAACAAACTTTCAAGGAAGCTAAGAAGAACTTTTTTGAGGCTTCTATGTCAGGAAGTCAAGAAAAATCAATTGAAAACAATGAAGTGGAGGACATGGATCCCTTGCTATTTGCTAATTTTATGAAAACCTGTATGAAGTTGTTGTGGGATAGGAAGGCGGTGGCAGGGCTCTAGGAGCTAATTGAAAAATATATGGGTGAAATCAAGAATCCTCTGGAACAACGTGCTATAAGGAATTTTGTAAGCATAAGAAGCAGACATGGTGTGAAATGAGGTTGACTATGTAGATTCGAGAGTACGAAATGGATCAGGTCATCATCGATATAGGATTTGATGCAAATGTCTTGTCGAAAAAAACATGTGAAAGGATGGGAAGACCTACATTGCAATGGTCTCCTATATAGTTATGCATGACCAATCAATAGAAGATCATTCCTATGGGTCGCTTGTATGGGGTAACAATAGACATTAAGGGAGCTAGTGCTTTGGCCGACTTTCAAGTAATTGAAATAATGAATGACAACAATCCTTACCCCGCGCTATTAGGAATTAATTGAGCCTTCAACATGGATGTGGTAATTAATATGAAGAAGTGAAGGATGAAAATTGAGAAGAAGGCACTCCACGTTATTGTACCACTAGATTTCACTGAATGGGCATGTTACACTAAACCAGTGCGCGACTATGTAGAGGAAGATGATTTCGATAAAATATACAAGATCACTATGCGCGATGAAGATTGGATCAATCTGACTGCATATGGGAAAATTACATGGGATAGAGATATCTCATGTACCTTAGATTCAGATGAAGAACTTGAGCATTGGAAGAATGGGTTGCACAAAGTTTTGATGTTGCACTGTAATATGATGACAAAATCACTTCGGTGCATATCCATGGAGGTAAGAAATATTCTTCATTATGATGGCTTAGGTGATGTTAGTTTATTTTTGGATAAGTTTGAAAGGGAGGTGCTAGAAGATCATCGATTTTTGGCACTTGAGCCGGTGCTGCATGCTACGCCTGCTTGTTGGTGGGGTACACATAAGGATAGCTTTGTTCACTAGAAAGAGTATAAGAGAATGATGAAGGTAAGGTTTGGGTACACGAATACTCGTATGACAGAGAAAAATTCAGGCAAGGATGATCCTCGTGAGAATTTTGCATGACAGACTAAAGCTTGGGGGGAGGAGCCTCAACCAAAATGGGTATATATCTTTTGTCACACCCTAGATACTATTCTGATGAACTAGTACTTTAAAATAGATCTACATCATTGGACGACAGAGTGGGATATCCTGAGGGAAATTTTCTTGTTAACTTTCAGTTTTGAGGATGGATTTGTGTGTATTGATGAGGCCCTCCAGGAAATTAAGGCCGTAATCTTTAGGATGCCTGAGGAGTTGGTAGAATGGCTTCAACCAAACTGGAATACATAGATGCGCCACATGCTAGAATGCTACAATGTGATTGTAGAAGAAGAAGAATATCCATGAAATATCAACATTCCAGAGTCTGAGGGACAGCGTGAGGTTGAAGGACCCGAAGGAGCAAACTGTTATCTAATAGAATCGTTGAAGACCAGGTAAGTGAACATTGGATCTGATGCGCAACCTAAGTTTGCAAAGATAGGCAATTATTATGATGAAGATATGATCGATAAAGTTGTGGAACTAATGCGTGAATAACAAGAATTATTTCCTACCAAGTTCTCAGATTTGAAGGGAATAGTAGGGGATCTAGGTGTAATGATGACCACCTTAAAGCCTGATGTGAAACCTGTGAAACAAAAACCCTACTGTCTAAATCCCAAGTAATGGATAAAGTGCACAAAGAGTTGGACAAAATGATGGAGGATGGAACCATTGAGCTAGTGGAAGAATCTGATTGGATGAGCCCTATGGTTTTTTAGGAGAAGAAGCAACAAGATGAAATCAGGATATGCATAGATCTGCAAAAGCTCAATGATGCGTGCGTCCATGACCCATTTCCAACGTGATTTAGAGATGAAATTTTGGAGAATGTTGGAAGGCATGAAGCCTATTCATTTACTAATGGGTTCTCAAGGTACCATTAAATTAATATCATGCCGGAGGATCACAAAAAGACTACCTTCGCAACAGAGTGGGGATGCTTCCAATACACAGTGATGCCATTCGGGCTGAAGAATGTGCCCATGATCTTCTTGAGGTTCATAATTGTATCTTTTAAGGAGTTCATCCATAAATTCCTAGAAGTCTATTTTGATGACTGGATAGTGTTTGGGTTGGTAAAGCGCCACGTTGCAAGTATACACCTTATGGTGGATACTTGTCGCAGATATCAAATTGTCCTAAATTTGAAGAAATGTATCTTTTGTGTGCACTATGGGATATTTCTAGGTCATGTGGTTGTTATGCTCCTATACCAATAGGTGTCATATTTCATGATTGACTTGATTGACTCTGTAATATGTTCATACCTTTTCTTGTTGCAAAGGTTTTCCATATTTTCAAAAAATAAAAAAATTTAAAAAATGTAAAGAGGGTATACCCTAAAAGAAAAATCAAAGGGTGAAAAGAATAAAATGGTAAAAAAAGTGAAAGAAATGAACCCAAAAAAAACATAGACCTAGAAAGTGTGCAAATCTAAATGCCACTACCTTTTCATTTTCTGTAATAAAAAATTGTGTGCAGTTTGTTAAACTTTTGCCACAATTTATGAAGGGTCAAACTGTTTAAACTTGGCTCATTCATCTTTCAATTTCATGTTTTAGAGATAGAGAATAAATATCCGACCAAACAATCAATCTTGGCAAATAAGTAGATAGGTAGAGTAAATAAAAAAGAGCTCAACAGTGTAATCTGATCCCTTGGATGTAATAAGTGCAGACTTAGGTAGGCTTGCCATGTAAAATAAAAAGAAGCTTGATAAGGGTTTGCCAGTCTAAGTGCACCTGAATAAAGAAGGAAAAAATCTAGTTAAAGTAGGTAGGGTAGGTAGATGGTATTGCAGAATGACACTTGTGATAAAATTCCTTTTAAAATGTGTGATATTTATTGTTATCACCAGTGCAAGGCATACATTACACTTGATGCAATTCAAGAAAGGCAAGGCTGAATAGCTAAACTTATTAAAAATCTTCTCGCAGCACATAGGGATTAATTAACCATTCGGGTTAATTAATAACCTACCATAACCAATCAAATTCACCCCGATATGATTTATTAAACTTATTAATTCAATCGGGCCCACATACATTAACTCCTTCCCAACTTCGTTACCTGTCTGCCATCCGATTATCCCTTCACCATCTAACGGTTGGTATTCATATCATAGCCCTCGTTGTGACCGCATTTTAACTTGTGATCACAAGGTGGTTTTCCACGCGTACCAAAGCCACGCATCAGCCATTCTAAATGCTCACTCATCCTCTGCCTAATACCACTTAACCCTAAAAGCGGTGTGGGGAAAACCACTTACCACCCTCCACTAACGACAAGATGTCCCATCACGATGACGTCATTTGCCCAATTAATGCCAAAATCACCCGCCAAACTGAATTTCGTTAAAAAATGAAGAAATTTCATTTTTGCTGTAGTTTTCTTCGTTCAAGCTCCCATGCAAAATAACGATTGAAGCCACTGTACCAGTTTTTCAACCACCCCAGCTAGAAAGACCACAACAACGCGCTCTGCAATCCACCATTCAACCTCCAATTTCACAGTTTTCCTCCTCAATCCAGGTATTTACCCAATTCGCCCCACAAATCTGTAATTTTGGTTTTTACTAAAAGTTCTACCTGTGAAAGCCAAAATCAAGTTAAAAACAGTCCATAGTTGCCATAAAGAGACACCGAAACTACTGTTTAGTCCATTTTCTCCACAAAAAACCTGGATTCCAATTTGAATACACAAGAACAAAATATGGAAGCTCCTGTAGCCCCGAATGTCGCCCCCATGAATGCACCTCATAAGGACTTAGATTATTTACCCCTAGCCGACAGCTATTTTCAAATTAAAGACTTATCTGGGGACAAGAACCATCTTCAAGCCTTCTTCCAAGTCAGGGATAGCTATCTAAACAACTGATATTTTTGGACTTTGGCAATCAAACCTTCCCATGTATTTCCTCCCCTGAGTCCGTGTTTTCCCAGATATCATTCATCAATGTTGTGCCAACTATGACCCTGTCTAGAGAGCAGTAATGTCCCCATCCCAAACTGTTCATTTTCCCATAACTACTAAGTATATTAATGAAATGATATAGTTCCACTCCACTAAGCCCCTTGCTCATCTTTCTATGGGGTATCTACTTGAAAAAGCTTCCTAATTTCCCAAATCAGAGATAACCCGTATTACTCAAACCTTCATGCTACCAACGTATCAGCCTACAGGCCCACCTCCCTATCTGCAGACCTTTTTCACTGAAACTGGCAGACTTATTGTTGACATGATTTCCTTGATGATGGGATTTAATAATAGTGAATATGTTGATGACATTACCCTAGTATTGCTATCAATATTTACTCCAGGATAGCACCCTGCTGTCAGATATGACTATGCCACTTATATTGCCAACAGAATCCATGATCAATTCATAAATTTGGATAGGGAAGGAGTCTTCAAATACACCTCTTTTATATACCATATTTTTTTATATCATCATCCAGATAGTTTCCATTTCCCCATCAGGAAATTGGACTTAAAGGGAAATCAAAGGTTTGTGATCTTCTGGAGCTCAGTCTTCCATAATACCTATGAGTGCCCTTACACCTATAATGAATTCATTGACTTGTTTGTATACCCAACATCCACTTTGTTGATAGGAGTTCCCCCTCCTAGAATCACTGGTGACATGAGGAAGATTCTCCAACTCTGCAAGCAATACAGAATAGGTGACTGGTACCTATACCAAAATCACACTAAAATCAGGATCTACAGGTGTGAACTTTTCCCTTTCAAATTACCTAAATATGTGCCCATGAGATTATTTGCACTAGAGTATTTCAGACAGATCATAAAGGCAGATTTAGATCATTTTTGTAATGCAAAAAAGAAAGCTCAGTTAAGGATCAAGAACCAGCTAGACCCCTATGTCATCAATTCTAAGCATGCATGGAAATAAGCTGAAAATATTTTAGAAGACCACCTTAGATTGAAGAAGAGTTTTTGGTGGGTGCCTTATGACCCAAATAGTTTCATAAGTGACAGAAGGGTAAAAAACAGGCTGTCAGTTTATGTACATCATAGGATCCTAGAAATTGAACAGTTTGCTAATCAGGATGAATGGGTAGAAGGAACCTTAATAGAAGAAATTAGTGAGCAGGAAAAGATGGAAAAAGTTATGAAAGATCTTGAAAAAACCCTTGACCTGGACTCTTTTGGACGTATCTTTCAAGCTGCCTCAACAGTCAGGAGTTGGTACATCTTTTGCTGGAACATCTCAGCAGCCTACACAGGAAACTAACATACTAGTTACAATGACTTCCAAGGGCAAGGAAGTAGAGACCACAGAGCAGCCTACAATGACAGATCAGCCAAGGATGGAGCAGAGTCAAGTTCCAATTCCTTAAGCCCAAACTAAAGCAGCAGAAATTCCAGCATTGCAGACTCCTCTAAATGAGGAAAGAAATAAGAAGAGAGACAAGGAAAACACTACACCTATCAGTGAACCAGCAGAACAACCTAGAGAAAAAAGACAAAGACTGAATCCTCTTTCAGATGAGGAAATCATTGAAGAGACTACTGATAGTCTAAGAGGTGAAAGGGTACTCAGCCAGCAGACTTCTCCAGTGATAGAAACATCAACTAGCTCACATAGGTAGGAGCTAGAAAGACAACACAGTGTAGAGGTATCATCCACTAGGCCACAAAGTAAACAGGCCACAGATATCAAGAAGACTTTTACAGAGATAAAGGCCAAGAATGATCCTGTGAGAATTCAAATTTATAGTCAATACTTGAAAATGGCCCCCTCGAACCAACAGAGATTAATGTCTACCTATGACATTAAATAAGGTAAAATGTTAATGAGTTATTTTAAGCCAAAGGTGCAGCAACCCCAGTCGACAGAAGATTACATTAGGACAAACTTGGAGGTCCTAGCCAAAGATATTCATCCATTGGACCAAATTGAAGTTCACAAGAAGACTGGGGAAATGGTATATTCCAAACTGGCTAACAAAGAAATGTTGGCCCACCAGTTACAAAACTCCTTGGACAACACAGCAGCTCAACTACATTTGGAAAAAGCCTCTTCTCTGGCCAAGCATAATAGAATCAAATCATTAGAAGAGATCATCATCAAACTGGGACATGATCCCAAAGATGCTAAAGGCATAAAGGCACTCATTAAGAAGAAAGAAGAGGACATTGCTGCTCTGAGGAAATAACTGAAATTACCTCCTTCAAGGCATCCACAAATTTCAGAAGTTATTCAATAATAATCAGAAGAAGATATGATGGCCCTGCTCCTAAAAATTAATGAAAGATTAAAAGGTATAGAGCAGGAATTGGAAAAAGAACTGAAGGAAAAGCAGGGAGAGTCGACCTCCCAACGTCCTGAAGTAATCCCCATAATCTCAACTGCAGCCCCCTCCACACTTGGAATAGTATCAACTCCAAATGTCCCAGCAACCACAACAGAGGTCATCACAAGTACATCAACAGCAGGAACAACACCAGCCAATAGTACAAATATGAACACAAAAGAATTGATAAAGGCCATGGAAGAATTGAGACTCCAAGTGTCAGAATTGAAACGAGTAAAAGAACAATTGGCAAAAGTAGAAAAGAATTATGACAAATCCAAAATAAGTGTGGCAGAGAAGATAAGGGAGGTTAAAACGTTAGAAAAAAAAGTGAGAACATTAGAAAAGGATCTCACCCTTGATAAGCCTCTGGAAGAAATCAAAGGAATTCTTTGGGCCAACATCGATCAATCCCTAAATAATGTTTGGCCATCCGTCCAAGTTATATATGAGTAGATTGATTTAGTGAAAGCATCCCAAGTGGAAATTCAAAAGACAAGATTTCTATTAGGACAAATGCCTGAACAAGCCAACCAACTTATACATTTTTTGAATACCAAGACTAGGGAACAACTGGAAGCACTTGAAATCACAGACAAGACAACCACCATTTTGGAAATCAAAAGAGTTCTAACCAAGAGAACTTTGATGTAGAATTTAGAAAGAAGATGTTAGGATATGAAAGTAGAGATTAAATCTTTCATGGAGAAGTTCACAGTTCTGCAGAATAAAGGGCTTCCAAGTCCTTTAGCAAGTGATGACCGACTAATGAAACACATAGATTACGTACATAAATTGAATCAATATGTTGTAGATCAAGCTAGTTCATCAACAAGTGCTTTAGGAGTAAAAGCACTTCCCACAAGACAAGTTCTCTATGACAACTTAGAGAACTTATTTTATATTGAGCATGAGGTAAAACATCTGTTTCAACTCCAGCCTAACTTTTTCAGATATACAGAAACTGATGAGACCCTGAGGAAACTTCAAAAACACAGAATGCCAGAGAAAGAATGGTGGGAAAATATGTTGGAAATTTTGTAAATTTACTCCTAGTAAAGTGTAAATTTTGAGTTTTAACCATGATAACATAAGTAGAGATGAATAAAGGTCAAACAGGTCGAAGTGTATCAGATGCAAATAAAGAGTATCAGTTGAAATAGGGATCCAACACAAAGTTACCACAAAGGACAACAACAAGCCAAATTCTAGGGCCTTCTTCCATCACACTCAGCAATAAAAGGAACAACACAACATCAGTTCACTTTTCTCCTATTTACGAGACTAGCTTTCTCTATTTTCTTGTAAAAATGATTTGTCATCACTAGAATATATCTCACTTTGTTATGAGATTTTTTGTGTGAAATATTTTGTATAAATACTCCCTCAATTGTAGTATTAAGGGTGGATTCATATACATTGCTGTAATACTAGTTTTTTGGAATAAAGTGCTAATTGGATCAAATTTTCGCATGTCTTGCTGGACAAAGAATTAATGCAAGGGAATTTTCACAGATTTCTTGAAGCAAACACTGGATCAATAAGTCCTCTATACCTCATGTTTTAAAGTTTTCTTTGTTTACTATATCATCTCTGTTTCACTTCTGAATGATAAACAAAAAAGAGTAACTCAGAATTTGCTTTATTGCACTCTGTTTTCAAAAGTTATCATTTTCTATGTTTTATTTTGAATTAGAATAGACAGTGAAATCTTAATTGCTCCTATTTCCTAGTTCTGTCATTTTAATTATATGTTAAATAATACTTAACTGCTCTTTATCAGTAATCATCCAAGTTCCCTCTTGAAATAGGTTGAAGGATTCTTAATTTCCCTTCTCTTATTTTTGAAACCCATTTCATCTATGCCAAGTCTTTATTTGTTCCCTGCCTAACCACCTTTCTCTGTGAAACCATATTTTGTTAAGAAACCCAAATCTAGTAAAGCCATCTTACTTGACTCCATTAGCCCAATGGCTTAAACTACTCAGTATTACCCATTGCTATTGAATCTCACCACCCAATTCAAACAAACTCTTAAACTTCACAACTAGCCTAATATCTTTGAAAAACAAAGCTAAAACTTAAAGAGAGAACCCTCTCTGGATGGAGATTGGCTAGATTATGCATCTAAAAGATTGGTTTGTGGTTACGTCGACTTCCTTTCCCTTTCTTAAAACTTTTGGGAAAACCTAAGTGATACATAGTGGCGGCTCCGCTAGGGACCTGAATAATTTGTTTGTTACTATTGTCTACTTTCTAATCTATAGACGGAGCCTGAAGCTAGCTAGGTAGCCTTTGAAATTATTTTGCTTTGCAATTGCAGAAGTAAATGAATGCTACTTCAGTCTATCTCTGGTCTAGCTTATAGATTGAACATTTGGTTTCAAATAGTTGATCAGTTCCTCTTGTCAAATAAAGTCTTTGAGAAAGTTCAACACCCATATCTAAAAACTTCTTAAGGAAAATTGTTGAAGTTGTATTGTCTTACCCATTTATAGAAAAACTAAAAAAATATAGCTAGAAACCTGGTTTTAGAAAGGATTCATTACACCAGATCTAATCCTAATCCAAATCCACCACCTATGTTTAAAAACCCTAATCTGATTCCTAGGATTCTTAGGAGGTGAGAGCCAAGACAGTTCTGCTAGTTCTCGGCCTCTGTAGAGATCAAGATCTTGTGCTGTGAAGTGGGTTTACCTTGAGGACGAACATGTTGATGAGTGGTTTGAAACCCATTTATTTGTTACCTTTTCAGAATCTAAGTTAGCCCACATAGTTCATGATCCCGTATTTCTTGAATATTTACAGCTTGAAGTTGTAACTTCACATCTTGATAGACATTTGCAGAACTCCATCCAATCAGAGCATACCCCTGAAGGAACACCAAACCTTTCTATGATCACTACTGCTCCCCCAAGTCCATCATCAACACCTCAGACTTCCCAACTCCAAGCTACACCTTCCAGCCCTCCATCTACAACACATATTCCCATTATCATCCCTACCACACTAGTTGCCTCATTTATCCCTGCAGCCATGGCGAACAGGTATTCTCCCCTGCACTTACTTGCCAACCCAAGGGCTATGCCCCAATATTATCAGAGTAAGATTACCCCATTTGATGGTACTGGCACTTACACAGCTCAAAAACATACCAATAAAATTATAGACTATTTTGAAATATATGAAGTTGATGCTGATGATGTTAGAATGAGAGTGTTTGTTCAAAGTTTGACTGGAGATGTTAGAACTTGGTTTAGGGCCCTTCCTACAAACAGTATTAATGACCTACAATCTCTTTATCAGACATTCTTAAATATGTGGGAAAAGAAGAAATATCCTCTCCACATTTTATCAGAATATGACAGCTTGAAAAGAGGCACCCAAGAAACTGTCCAAGATTATTGTACCAGATTTAATAATGTTTACTAGGCTATCCCTCAAAATCTTAGACCTCCTCCAGATTTGGCATTAATCAAATTCCTTGATGGATTTGATTATGATATGGCATACCAATTTAGGGAAAGAGTGCCTTGAACTTTAGAAGAGATGCAAAGTATAGCTGTCAGCGTTGAAGCCAACTTGGTATCTAAACGAGCTAGAGCCAGAGCTGAAACGAGGATACCTTTTAAAGAGGAACCATCTGTCTTTGAAAAAAAATTAGATGCTATTATTAAAGGAATGGACAGGCTTGGTGATAGAGTAGAAACAATTGAGAGAAAATCCCCTTGGGAGGGGCAACCAAGAAACACTGGTAGAAACCCAAATTTTAGGAAGAACCAAAATCCTAATATTGGAAAGACTGGACTTGATCAAAACATTAGGCCCCCATTCTAGGAAAATGATGCTGAAGCCTCAACTTCTAATGAACTAACAGAATATACTCAAATTAACTTGATGGGACTCAACAATGAACAATAAATTTTCTTGACCCAAGAGGATCGGGAAGCTCACACGCTTGAACAATTCCAAACTAAGTCAGGTGAATCATTTGACTTCAGGGAGGGATATGATACAGTTGTTTATGAAGTCCACAAACAATACAATCTGAGGAGCAGAAGAATAGATGTTCCTAAAACCAATAAACAGAAAGATACAAAATAGTCCAACAAAGGTAAGAGTAATACCATCCCTGTACATATTCTTTCCAGAAACAACTCAAATCCAAATAACTCAATAATTGAGGATGTATTCGATAATCAACCACATAACAAACAATCTTCCACTTATATTCCTCCCAAAGGAAATGTAGAAGAACTTCCAAAAGTTGATTTGGAAACAACCTCGACCCATAACCCCACTCCTTAAAAGGAGAAAAATACACGAAATACAACAGAAAAAGAGAATCCAATTGTTTGAAGTACCAGAAATCAAACTGAAAAACCTTTTAATCTTGAGGCTGAAGTAGGCAAATTAAAAATAGTTGTTCCATTGTTAGAATTAGCTAAACATGATGTCTATAGAGGTCATATCAGCAGATCACTCCAAATTTCTATGAATGAAGATTCAGTGAATGTTTTTGATGATCAACTTGAATTGATTTTTGGCCCTGAGGTAAATGGAAAATTAGTAGATGGAGGAGTCCCTCCTTTCTATGTAAGTCTGAACATACATGATAAAATACTTCATAATGCCATGTTTTATTCTGGTGCTTCTCATAACTTAAAGCCTAAATATGTATTGGAGAAACTGGACCTAGATATCAGCAGGCCATATAAAGATCTCTTCTCTTTTGATTCAAGCCAGGTCAGATGTCTAGGATTACTCAAAGATTTATGTCTATCACTAGTCCAATATCCTACCAAAACCATCTTAATGGACATAGTAGTAGCTAATATCCCAAAAAAGTACGGTATGTTACTGTCTAGATCTTGGGGTGCAAAGCTTCAAGGATCTCTATAGTTAGACATGTCTTATGCTACTATTTCAGTATTTGGTCAACCTAAGAAACTGTACAAAGAAACTTTAATGAAATATGTGGTGAGTAACCAGGAGAGACCTCAGAATTTCCCTATCTACTCCATACACTCTGATATGGATTCTTTCATCCTTTATAATGCTGAAATTGATCCTTTAAATGAAGTCAAGGTTTTAGCAGTTAAACAAGAAGAAATCACAAATAAAAAGTCTAGTCTTTAAATTCAAGAAATTTCTGAGAACAATGATACATCAGATACTCAAAAGGAACCAAAAGAAACTAAAAAACCAGATCTTCCTATTAAACAAATCCCTGAGACTCTTGATACTAACTATAAACATGAGATCTTTTGGTACTTAGAATTTGATGGTTCAGTTAACAAGTTAGGAGCAGGAGCAGGAATTTGGGTGCACAATCTTGAAAATGATCATGTTCAAGGCCATGCCTATAGATTATACTTTAAATGCACTAATAATATGGTTGAATACGAAGCTATGTTGTTAGGTCCCAAACTGGTCAAAAATTTAGGGGCTATTAGGGTATCAATCCTAGGAGATTCCGATTTAATCATTTAATAGATAAAAGGAAATTTTCTCAGAAACAATCTCAGATTAATATCCTATAGAGGAACAGTGATTGAGATTCTCAATACATTTCTAGAAACTCAGCTAGCTAAAATCTGAAGACAACATAATTTGCATGCTCATAGTCTGGCAATGTTTTCTAGCACCTGTAAACTACCATTTGAGCCTAATCATCATTTCACAGCTGAGATTAGACACAGGCCTACCATACCTGACAATGTAAAGAACTGGCAAGTGTTTGATAATGATATTTAGATTAACAACTTCTTAACACTAGAGGAAGATTTTTCTAGTACTAATATAGATATAGATACAATTACTGAATTTGATTAGAAAAATCAGACAGAAACAGACATTTCAATAGAAAGTGCAACTCAAATGCTTCACCCAACAACATTTATCACTAAAGAAATGCACGCTCTCAAAGAAATAGACATTGATGAAATTATTGAAGGAGAAACTGAAATCATTAATTTGAAAGATAATGAGTTGCCTAAAGGATTAACTCCTTCAGAAGATCTATTTGATTTTAATGATATCCCAAGGATACCCAAGATGGAACCTTTAAAAGCTGACATTGAAGACTATAATTTGGGAACTAAAGAAATTCCAAAAATGGCAAAATTATCCAAATCTTTGCCTCCTAAACAAAAACTCAAATATGTTGAATTAATGAGAGAATTTCAAGATGTATTTACGTGGATCTATGAGGACCTAAAATCTTATGATACATCTATAATTCAACATACAATCCCTTTAAAGGAAAATCAAAAACCATTCAAACAAAATCTCATAAGGATTAATCCTGTATTTCTTCCCTTAACTGAAAAAGAAATCAAAAGAATGTATGAAGCAGGGATAATAGCTCCTATCAGATTTTCAAAGTGGGTTTCTAATCTAGTACCTACTAGGAAAAAAATTGGAGAAATTAGGCTCTGTGTTGATTTAAGGAATGTAAACAAAGTTTCTTTGAAGGACAATTACCCTTTACCTAAGATGGATCATATTTTACAAAGGGTGGTAGGTGCTTATAAGATCTCACTGTTGGATGGGTTTTCAGGTTATAACCAGATTTTGGTTCATCCTGATGACTAGGAAAAAACTACTTTTACAACACCATGGGGAACATTAAAATATGTTAAAATGCCACTTGGACTTAAGAATGTAGTGGCAACGTTTCAACGTGCAATGGAAATTTTGCAAAAGAAATTCATGATTTTTTGGTCATATATCTAGATGACCTGACTGTTTTTTCTAAATTAGATTAGCAACATTTAGATCATCTGAAACAAGTATTTTTAAAATGAAGACGATATGGCATTTCCCTAAATCTTAAAAAGTCCCTGTTTGGTCTAGAAGAAGGAAAACTCTTAGGCCATATCATCTCCAAAGATGGCATTAGAATTGATCCTGCTAGAGTTGAAGCCATTATGCAAATACCCCACCCCAGAAATGTCAAAGAACTTCAAGCTTTCTTAGGAAAGATTAACTTCTTGAGAAGATTTATATCTAACTTAGCTAAATTAATTAGATTGCTTATTAACATGTTGAAAAAGGATGCAAAAGTTAAATGGACTGTAGAATCCAAACTATCATTTGAAGAAATTAAAATGGCTTTGACTAGAGCAACGGTCCTGACAAGTCCCAAGTTTGATAGAGACTTCATAATATTTTCATTTGCATAAGAACACACCATTGCTGTTGTTTTACTGCAAAAAGATGATGAAGGATGTGAGAAACCCATAGCCTTTTTCAGTAAAGCACTAACAGATGCACCATTAAAGTAAAAAATCATGGAAAAACAAGCCTATTCACTTGTGAAAGCTATTAAAGACTTTAGAATCTATATATTGTACTCGCATATAATAGCCTATGTGCCAAATGTTGTTGTCAAAGATATCATGACCCAAGATGGAATTGAAGGAAAACGAGGTAAATGGATTGCTACTATATTGGAATATGATATTGAAATAAAACCCACAAAGCTTATAAAAGGACAGGGTTTGGAAAAACTCGTGACTGAAACAAATTTCCAAGCCCTAGATATTAATGAACTGGATAATGAATAGGAGATGGCGACTCCACAGATTAGCGAGGCCTTCTTAGATTCATCTTAGTATGCCGATATAATTTTTGTATTATTAAACCTGTAAGCTCCTCTAGGATTATCCAGAATAAAGAAAAGATTTTTAAAGATGAAAGCTTCAGAATTTTGTATTTTAGATAATGTTCTCTATTGGAAAAATCATGAAGGTATTCTATTGATTTGTTTAGTAAAAGAAGAAGCTGACAAGGTTCTTAAAGAGTTTCATGTAGAAGACTATGGTGAAAACCTTTATTGGAGATCAATTGCAGACAAAATCCTCAGAGCTGGATTTTACTGGCCAACCTTGTTCACTGATGTCAAGAAGTTTGTTACTGCTTGCCACAAATGTCAGATTTTTGAGGGTAAGAGAAAACTATTACCCTTACCCCTGAGACTAATTTCTACTAAAAAACCCTTTCAACACGGGGGACTGGACTTCATTGGAGAAATCCGCCCTCCCTCTTTTGGCCAACATAAATGGATTTTAATTGCCACAGATTATTTCACCAAATGGATAGAGGCCATTCCCTCCAGACAAGCCAATAACACGGTCGTTATAGGATTCTTAGAAACCATCATACTATCTAGATTTGGCTGTCCTTAAAAGATCATCACTGATAACACTGCTGCCTTCAAATCCAAGAAAATGATAAGTTTTTGTAACAAATACCATATCACTTTAGGCCATTCCACTACCTATTACCCTCAAGGTAATGGTCTAGTTGAGTCTTCCAATAAGAGCCTAATTAATATTATTAAAAAATTATTGGAAGAAAACAAGAAAAATTGGCACAAGAAACTTACTAATGCACTGTGGGCAGACAGACTTACTACAAAGAAATCTATTGGAACTATTCTTTATGAATTAGTCTATGGTTTGGATGTTGTATTTCCTTCATCTTTAGGAATTCCTGTAATGAAATTACTTCAGGAAGCTCAAGTGGAGCCCAATGATATTCAAAGGAGAATTAACCAAACCATTAATTTACAACAGACCAGAGAACAAGTGTATCAAAGATCTCAAGTAGTACAAGAGAAACTTAAGAAAATTTTTGATAAGAGGACCAAGGCAGAAGATTTCTACCTTGGTGACAAAGTTTTGAGATGGGATTCTAGGAGAGAAGACAAAGGAAAACATGGGAAGTTTGACTTCCTATGGAAGGGACCTTTTTTTATCCAGGCCTTACAAGGGAATAACACTTACATTTTGAAGAGCCTGGATGGTACAGAAATAGAAGAAGGTCCAGTTAATGGTCAGATGCTGAAACACTACTTTGATCCAACTTTTTGAGGTATTCTTACTCTAACATGTACATACTATATCCTTGGTAATGTCACAGTTTGGATTGGATAGTAACTTGCTGAAGTTGAAGTCCGAAGAGAAGGCCCTAAGCTTCACAAGTGTGTTGTCATACATACAATAAATCAACCAGCAGAAGGAGATTTCAGAGCAAAGTCAAAGTCATTCAGAAGGCCATCTGACCTGCTGTTCTTGACTTTTCACCAGGAAAAGCCATCCCCAAGTGGAGCCAGTGTTATGCTTTTATACCAATAGGTGTCATATTTCATGATTGACTTGATTAGCTTTGTAATATGTGCATACCTTTTCTTGTTGCAATGGTTTTCCATATTTTCAAAAAATCAAAAAGTTTAAAAAATTTAAAGAGGGTATACCCTAAAAGAAAAATGAAAGGGTGAAAAGAATAAAATGGTAAAAAAAGTGAAAGAAATGAATCCCAAACAAAAATAGACCTGGAAAGTGTGCAAGTTTAAATGCCACTACATTTTCATTTTCTGTAAGAAACAATTATGTGCAGTTTGTTAAGCTTTTGCCACAATTTATGAAGGGTCAAACTATTTAAACTTGACTCATTCATCTTTCAATTTCATGTTTTAGAGATAGAGAATAAATATCTGACCAAACAATGTAATCTTGGCAGATAAGAAGATAGGTAGAGTAAATAAAAGGGAGCTCAACAGTGTAATCTGAGCCCTTGGATGTAGTAAGTGCAGACTTAGGTAGGCCTGGCATGTAAAAGAAAAAGAAGATTGATAAGGGTTTTCCAGTCTAAGTGCACCCGAATAAAGAAGGAAAAAATGCTAGTTAAAGTAGGTAGGGTAGGTAGATGGTGTTGCAGAAAGATACTTGTGATAAAAATGCTTTTAAAATGTGTGATATTTACTTTTATCACGAGTGCAAGGCATACATTACACTTGATGCAGTTCAAGAAAGGCAAGGCTAAATAGCTAACTTCCATTAACATTTTCCCTTAAAAATTTCACTAATTCCCCCTATATTACTAAGGTCTTTGAAAGTCAAGGGGGCTCAGAGTATTTCTCTGACTTTTGGAAGGAACGAACCCTCGACCCAATGATTTAAAAGCCTAAGTACTCATAACATCATCCATAAATCATTCATTTCATTTCATAAAGTTTGCCTATGTAAAACCCTATTTACTTAGGAAATATGCAAATATTTCTCATATAACCCCTTTTTGATCCTTAGCCTAAGTTTAAATGTAAATTTTTAACATTTGTTCGTTATATTTATTCATATTAACTTTTAACATTTCTTATATAATTCCTATATAAGCTTTACCCTTTCCCGTATTATGTAATTAAATAAAACCCCCACGCATTATATAATTGCCGCCCCGATGGTATATAACCATTATATAATAAACACGGATTAATAAGTTTATTTTAAACTTATTAAAAATCTTCCTGTCGCACATAGGGATTAATTAGCCATTCAGGTTAATTAATAACCTACCCTAACCAATCAAATTCACCCCCATATTATTTATTAAACTTATTAATTTAGTCGAGCCTATTAGCTTCCTGCTGCAACAGGTTACTCATATTTCATGATTGACATTTTTACAGGCCAAATATGTCATACTTTGCATGCTGCAATGCTCCATATTTGCTTAACAGTCTCCAAGCGAAGAAGGCTACTCAGAGTTCATTTTAACTGCCTTCCAAATTTTGAGAAGTTATTCCGGTGTCGCCAATTTTCAGTTAAAGGGAGGTCCAAACAGCTTAATCTTGGTCTCCCTAGGTTTAAATTTCCTGTTTAGAATATAGAGAATGAAATCTTTCCAAACAGCTTAATCTTGGCAGATTCTTAGATAGGTAGAGAATCAAAGGAGCCCAACAGCTTAATCTGGGCCCTCGGATGAAATAAGGGTAGTCTGTAGATAGGAAAGCATGAAAAAGAAAAATTGAAATGATGGGTTTGCAAGTCTAAGTGCACCCAAATCAAAAGAAGAAAAAATTTTAGGTAAGTAGGCTGGGTAGGTAGTTTTGAGGTTGCTAAATCTTGATTGCTGATCAGTTCCAGGTTTCCAGGTGTCATCTTTACTCAGGACACAATCACCAGGCAGTTCTATGCGAGAAGCTCAAAAACAGGCATCACTAACTTCCTTTCTCCATCTCCCCCAATCATTAACTAATTTCCCAAAAAAGAGGTCAAGCTCTGCTTGATACCTCTTAAGTTCCATCATTTTCATATCATTAGCTTGGGTGAAGATCTGCTTTTCTCAAAGATATTCCATGCTCTCTCTATAAGGTTCTGTCCCCTCGTCGCAGCCTAAGATCTCCCGAATTTAGCGTTTTCTTACCATCTCCATATTAACTACTGACATTATTATTTAACTCCCTATATTTTCCCATCCCCCTACTAAAACTATGTAAATCATCCCTTATGTAAATATCCCTCCCCCTGGTTGAAAAATAACCATAAGTACCGCCGGGAATTGCTCAGTTTACCTGAAACTTAGCAAGAGTCCTCACGCTGCCCCTTCAAACCATCTTCCAAATACAATGGACTCCTTCCAGAGTATAAACTCCCTTTTTTAGGTTATCGGACCCCTTCCGAAGCCTCAAATACCTTTCTGACCCACTTACTCACTCCTTCCGACCGCAATAAACCCCTTGCTAACTTCCTTAACACTCCGCAGACCCTAGAAAGCCAGCTCACATCGCAAGATCGCAATATTCTCACCATATAAGTTATGCCCCACCGTCGTTACTCGACACGATATCGCGATATCGGCAATCGGCAGTCGCAAGCGTCGCATGTCCAAATAAAATACCTTCCCGTTCCCCGCCGATGCGATATTGCGATCGCATCGGAGAAGTTCATCACATCGCCTTCAAGTATGAGCACCCCACCATGTCACATCTGTACCAAGACCCACCGCTGACGTCAGCAGGCTGACGTCACCCATCGTACTGGTGACGTCAGCAGCCAAGAAACCGAAAATTCGCGCAGGAAGAGAAATTGCACTTTAGAGCTCCAGAACAAGAAACAAAGGTAGTTTTCGATGCGCTAATCGCGCATCGCTACGGGAAATAGGCCGTTTTTGGGAATCTTTTGATTCTTTGGCCCGTTTTGCGCCGAAAAAGCCAGAAATCGCCCGATTTTGCCAAATTAATCCGGTTTAAAGACAACAAAGGACCAATGACAGAGATTAAAGTGTATCAGATCAAATCATCAGGGAACAAGCACGTCAAAGAGTATCAGCAGGCGGCGGAAGCCATCAATGTAGCGGTAAAGAGTATCAACGAAAATCTTAAGTAGCGGCCCAAAGCAGGAGAACATTTAATACCTTCCAACAGAGTCAAAGAAAGAGGGCGAAGCCACTTAAAAACCCTCAAATCATAATTATTGCACATTTAACTCGCACCAGAACATAACTATAGATCCCGAAGCACAATTATGCCAGCAGTAACACATCGAGCCTCCAAGGGCCACATTGCACTCCTTTCGATTCAGCTGCCTCTAGCGCAGCCCAAAGGACTTACCTGCATTTAATTCCAGCAACACTTAGGTTTTAGAAAAGCTTTTCTAGCAGACCTGTTTAGGTCAATTGTAATAAATGGCTTTCTGATATTTTTCTTATATATACCACCCTGAAATATGGAGTAAGGGGTTGGTTGGTGGGTGAGTCGAGGAAATTGCTTAATCTTTGATATCTCGACTTTTTCTTCAAGCAGAGACCCGCACTGTAACTGTCATACTTTCTATAATCAAAGACTGCTGAAAGCATGGATTTCGAAACGGTTTGATGTGCTTGATTGGCCGAAGAGTGATTACGGAATTCCTGTGCTTCTACATGGTTCAATAAGTGTTTCTCAACTCTGTTAATTTTCATGTTTGTTTTACCACCGTTCCGCCATATAAAGTGCAGAAAAGAAGAATAGCTTAGGATTTGTTTAACTACACCTTAAGCTCAATTTCTGCATTTTTTCATGTTTTCATCAGAAATAGTTATGAACATGTATACTTAAATGATCTTGTTTACGTTGTTTCTTTCACATATGAATGAGAGTCTAGGAATTCTTAGTTGCTCCTAGATAACCATTCATCCACTTCTCCTCTTTTTCAGTATGATGAAATGATTCTCCTTTGCCTTTCATCTCTGATCTTCATTCCATCCTTTCAGTAGATTGATAATTGTATCATGTGTGGCTATCTCGCTCCTTAATCCTCTTGTGACCAAGAAAACACAATAGCAAGCCTTAATCCATGACTCCATGCCCAATGGTTTGAAACTTATCACACCTTACCTTGCCTCTTGCTTGAGATTTCTACCTTCCATCCAAATACAAACAAAAACCCCTGAGCTAAAAACTAGCCTAAAATCACCAACAAAGTTGAATCATTAAGAGAGAGCCCTCTCTGATTGCAGGTGGGCTAGAACCTGCAATCCAAAGATTGGTTTATGGTTACCTCGACCGTATCCCTAAACAGGAGCCCAGGGACAACCTGAGTGATAACAAACACCACGCAAAATCTTTCGGTCGAAGGCCATTGATGTAAACCTGTTGCTGGAAGTGAGAAACTTGCCATTGAGGCATGCAAGCTTCAAAGTACTGAAAAGGTTGTTTCTAAGTCAACTCCTTCGATAATGAGCTGATGTTGACAATAAGTGACTCGTCGTAGGAGGGCCTTAATGTATCCCACCTCTATGACACGAAATGAAGCAAATGATTTTCTGGAGGTGAAAACGATCTGATGATACAAGGTTCAGGAATGGCAGTCATGAAAAATGGAAGGTGAAGGTATTGTAGTGGATGAGGCATTAATTGGATGGTGAATTCTTTGAATGACTTCTCTTGAACATATCGGCGACGCTGAGATGGATTGGTAGCATTAACCCCAAAAGATGGATGGTATGGAGGACCAATGGTGATATGACCGGTGAACAGAATAACCCAATCCGACTCAATCATGGTGATGGAGTGAAAGTGTCATGTTCAAGAGCGACCTGCTACCAATAAAATTCTTCAAGTTTTCTTCCCTTTTTCCTAGTCATTGCTGACCAATACCTCTTTATTTTTGTCAATCTTGAGGAGGATAAAATATGATTGTTCTATAATTTGCCCTTCGGGCAAACTTGTCGCTATGTTTTAGCGAGCCTAGCGAGAGTGAAACTCGTTCTTGTTTGGGTGGACAAGTTTTTCACTATTGTTTTAACGAGTTTAACAACAAGGATAACTTGGTCCTTTTCATGTTTAGAGAGTTTGAAAAGGGACGATAAGGAAACTCCAACAATTATTTTTCGTAGCATAATCCCTTAAGTTTGAAAAAGAATAAAATAATACAAAAGGGATGATTTTTCGATAACTTTAGTGAGCCGAAAAGACAAGCGCTCGAACTTTTTCGTGAGATAATCCCTCAAGTCTGAAAAATATTAAAATATTCAGGAGGGATAGCACTTCCAATCACTTTAACGAGCTGGAAAGGCCAATAGCTCGAAAATATTTTCATATTTAATGAGTCTGAAAAGAGTTTAAAGGAGACTCGTTTTTTAGGAATGAGTGGCGTCTAGGGTAGCAACTGGTTCCGGGTAAGCTTGGAACTTCTCAAAACATGGTGATGTGAAGAGGGTGGCTAATAGGACCACTCATTGTAGTTGTTCCACAAAATGGTAAATAATCAAGTGGAAGCGTATGATCGGCCAAAAGGATGGAGGTGATGGAAGGAACACAACCAAGGTTCAAAAGGCTGATATAATGGAAATCACAAAGGTTTTTACCGAAGGTGGGTTCATTTTTAACGAGCTTGAACTCTGGGGGAACATATGCTCAATGGTAGGTTTATTTTTTAACAAGCTTGAACCATGCAATAACATTGCTCATTACAGTAGTCAAAGATGTTCAATTCACTGTTTAAAAAATTAGATTCTTTTGTCGGTCGTTCAACCTGCTCAATTGCTCCATCAAATTGATTAGAAATACATATATATGCCCGAAAAATGAATTAAAATCTAACATTTTACTTGAAGTACGTGAATAGTAACATAAAAAGTAGTTTTACCTCTCATTTTCATCATTTCATTTCAAATTTGGGATTTTGGAGTTCTAGAGTGGTTTTCCCCCTCAAATTTCACCAACTGATTTCGAGAGATCCAGTGGACTATTCTCCATGCCGTCGGGACCAGGTAGGAGCTAACCCTGAGTTCTTCATTTTCATTCCATCCTTTCTTGATTTTGAGGAAGTGTTCCCATTCTTCTAGGTCCCTGGGGTTTGAAGAATTTGCTCTCCCATCATCGCACTTGGTCTACATCGAAAGGTGTGATGCTTACTGAGCTGTACACTGGCCAGTTAGTATGCATCTCACCTTGCTCAAAGGCAGGGTGCGATGGGCGCAAAAGGGAAACTTTGCACAATGATTTTTCACGAAATTTTTGCCTGTTTTTGCTCAAATCTGGATCCTAACTTATCTTTTGTCTGTGTTTCAGATATTTGTTGGATCAAGCTGGTCATCACACGGCGTGAACGCGAACATGAAGAAGAGGACATGATTGCCTTACACGACCAGTGCACAATTACTGCATTACGAAACTGTGGCTTGTTGAAGTTCTTTCGCATATCCAACATGAGGCAACAAATCAATTTGTTGCAGTATTTTCTTGATGCTTGGGGTCCGATAAATCAGGTAGTCCAGATCAGAGGCAAATCTATTCCATTGACAGTCGAGGATATATACTTTCTGACAGGGTTATTAAGGCATGGTTCCCCTCTTTCACTATCAAGATCCGCCTGTGGGGGTGAATCTGCGAGAGATTATATTCACCAGTTCTGTAGAAATGGATCTCAGCCCAGCAAAGATGGCAAGATAAATATTCGAGATGTCACTGATCGGCCCTTGAGGACCATTTTATTTACCTTTTCTATATTGGTTGGCAACGTGGCTCTTCATTTGGAAAACAGATCTTATATGCAGTACGCCCTGGAATGCATGGAACCAAACGTGTTCAATTTGTGTGAGGCAGTACTTCATGTTATAAAAGAACAACTCTCCAAGGTAAAGAATGGAAGATCCAAGAATTTTGGCTACGGTTCCATCTTGACTGCTTTTGCCTTGGAGAGGATTCCATTAATGCAGCCTCAGTACATTTCACTAAGATTGCCAGCACCGAGGGAACCACAGATGTAGAGATGGGTTGATCTTATGGCCAAACATGCTGGTAAGTCACATATTTCCTTCTCTGATGCCTTTTTTGAGTGGTTTGACTGTCAGGAGATGGTCTTTGCAAAGTAGCCATATGTCGGGATGGATTTCCGAGGTGACCCGGATTTGGCGTTACCAGCTGGCGAGCAGTGGAGTGTTATGGGTAAAATGATTCAACCACATCTTTGTTTATCTGTTTTATAATGTTTTTGTGTTTTTTAAAAGTTATCAAGACTAATCAAACTCATATATTTGTGTAGATATTGGGCCAGTGCGACCAGTGGCACGCCCAAGGGTGGCAGCGGACATTCTATTAGGAGAGGCTGTAGGGAGGGTCATCCTTCGTGATCTGGACATAGCGGAGACCCTGGCAGTGCTGTAGGATCAGATCGAGGGCCTCACTCTCGGTATTCAGGATGTGACAACCGACGAGTTACCTCTGAGGTTATAACACCATACTACTGGTGTGCCGAGTCGATGGACTAGGCTCTTGCGTATGATCGCACAGGTGGTATGTTATCACCAACGTCATTAGTCTAGGATGCTTTTCTGCATTCATTTTTGAGTTTCTTGGTCATATGACCAATTTTGTCTTGGACACAAAACATTTTGTAAAAAACTATAAATATATATATAATATATATATATATATATATATATATATATATATATATATATATATATATATATATAATAAATATATATATATATATATTTTTTTTTTATTTTTTTTAATTTTCGGAGCTTTATTTTGGTTAAGTTATGCGATCCTGATGCAAATGTTAGTGTGAAATGCTTTTCTTTACAAATGCCGCAAATGTCTATCTAACACATAATTTTATATTCAATCAGTTAATGTGCTTAAGTTTATGGAAATGTGTTGATACTGAATGGAATCAAATTGTCTTTCCAAAAACCTGACTCTTAGGAACATACAATAAATAGCTGGGTTCCGAACGGAATAAACGCCAGTAAGTTGTAGGATGACGAGTTGCGAATCTAGCCTGACAGTAAGTCGGCGAATGTCATGCAAAATGGCATCAGAGAGAAGCTCAATCAACGTGTTATACTCATCGATGTTGTTTGTTGATCGGCCAATACATATTCCCCTGAAAATTACTAACTCGCTGCTTGGAGTGAAAATGGCCCAAGCTGTAGAAGACAGGTTCTGCATACTATGAATAGCTTCATCAACATACCCAACAAATGGTTCCAAAAATTCCGACATCTGCAACAAATGCAAAGTGGATTATCTAAAAAAAAATTCAACTCTAAAAGAAAAGAAAAATGTAACAAAAACATATATACAAAGAGATTACTACACTTAATCAAGCATAGTAACGCTTAAGATACAACTCGTTTCGGGGTTGCGACGACGGAATTCCGTCATAATCGACCAGCTCAGAGGCTCCTTTTGTCAATACCCTCTTAACAACGTAGGGGCCCATCCATAATGGTTCAAACTTACTTGCTCTCAATTTATCAGAGTCCTGATCATAGAGCAAGACCAGGTCACCTTCTGAGAAGACACGAGGTTTGACATTTTTGTCAAATTGTGCTTTGACATGTTTCTTATGTGATTCGTTAGCCAGCACGGTGTCATGAAGGGTTTCATCCAAGTGGATTGTTCCAAGAAATGAGCCTCTTCTTCCAAAGTTTCAAGAAGCAGATCAACCGCGAGCTTGAGGGATGAAATTTCGCACTAGATTGGTAAGACAGCTTCCAGACCATACACCAACTGAAAGGGCATAAATCCGGTTGCATTTCTCACCAAAGTCCTATATGCCCACATAGTTGAGTACATGATTAAATGCCAATTCTGTTTGTGGACTCCAATCATTCTCTACAGCATGCACTTAAGGACTTTGTTGATTGCCTCAACCTGTCCATTAGCCTGCGGATAATATGGAGTAGAACTATTGTGGGACAATCCTAATTTGGTAGTCAATTCAACCATCATGTGATTGCGAAAATGTGATCCATGATCTGTGACTATAGCCTGTGGAACACCAAATCTAGAGACTACATGATTAAAAAATAAAAGAGCATCTATTTTGCCGCTATTGTTTAATGTAGGCATCGCCTCAGCCCATTTTGTAAAATAGTTGACAGTGACTATAATATGTCCATGCCCCCCAGCCAAGGTGGGGTTGCATGTCATGAAATAAATGCCCCAGTTAGCGAATGGCCCAACAACAACTACTGGATGCAGTGGTGCAGGTGGTAATCTAGTTTTGCGGTAAAAAATATGACAAGCATGGCAACTTCTTACTGCAATTATGCAATTTTTGAACATAGTGGGCCAAAAGTAACCATCTCGTAAGATATTTTGTGCAGTCGCGTAACCAGATAGATGCCCCCCCACATGCACCTGAATGACAATCATTCAGGACATTTTCGGTCTCCTCATGTGTGAGACACCTTCGTAGAACTGTATCGACACTACGTCAGTAAAGTGTATCACCAACGATCATGTAGTCTTTGGCTTGGTATCGAATACGCCGTTGTTCAAAGCGAGATGTGTTTGGCCTAAAAGTTTGGGTTTGGAGATAGACCAGTATATCTCTGTATCATGGATCGCTTGACGATATCAAAAACAGAGTCTCATCCACGATTGATGCTTTAGATGTTAAATCGTTGGACGATGATGGGAGGTCACAAAGTAACTTTGCGAATACGAGACATTTCTTTGATTTGGATTTGGTGAATTCCAGATCAAACTCTTGCAAAATGGCTATCCATTTGGAATATTTGCCCCCTTAGTAATTGACGCGACAGAATGTAGGTCATAGGGTTGCAATCTGACAAAATGGTAGTTTTGTGAAAGAGAATATAGTGTTGACTCTTTGTACTGCTTGAACAGCTGCTAAAGCCAGCTCTTCAACATAAGAGTACTTGCTTTATGTATCATTTAAGTTGCGGCTTAAATAATACACAGGATGTTCTATTCCATTGTCTTCTTGCACTAAAACCATGGCAATGGTTGTATCTGTAGCAGCGAGATACAGGTTAAAGTCTTTTTGATAGTCAGGAGCATACATTAATGATGTTTTTACTAGGGAACCTTTTAAAGCATCAAAGGAAGCTTGTGCAACCTGATCCCAGTTGAAGGGTACTTCTTTTTTCAAAAGACGTGTATAACCTTTAGCAAGTTCGACATAATTTGGAATGAATCTCCTTAGAAAGTTAGCTTCCCTTGGAGTTTCTGAATCTGAAGCAAATTTGAAGGTGGAGGCATGTCAAGGATTGCCTGAACCTTACATTGGTTAAGTCGAATTCCATCCTTAGAAACTACGAAACCAAGTAATCGACCAGAACCAACACAAAACACACTTGTGCAGATTGAGTCGTATCTTGTAGTGTCGGCAATGTAGAAATATGGCTCTCAAATGCTGCGGATGATCAGTCCACTTTCTCAAATGAGCTGGTAGATCATCGAGATACGGTTGAATGATGTGCTTGATGTCATGGAAGGCGTAGTTCATTGCCCTATGAAAAGTTGCCCCTATGTTCTTCAAACCAAAAGGTAGTTTACGCTATGTGAATGTGCCCCATGGACATATAAATGAAGTCTTCGACTGGTCCTGTGGGTGGATATTGATTTGGTTGTACCCAAAAAATCCATCCATGAATGAAAAGATTTCGCATCCGGAACATTCATCAATTATTTGGTTGATGAAGGGTGTAGGGTAGTTGTCCTTTGGACACACTTGATTTACATCCCTATAATCGACGCACACTCTAATTGTTCCTTGCTTTTTCATCACAAGAACAATATTTGATACCCAATCAGTGAGAGGAACAGGGTAAATGAAACCAGCATGTAAAAGTTTTTCAACTTCTGCCTTAATGGCAACGACTTTCTTCAGGTGAACCGGTCAAAGTCATTGTCACATTGGTTTGACATCTGGATACATATTGATTTCATGTTCAACGATGCTTGAGTCAATGCCTAGCATTTCTTCGTATGACCATGCAAAGACATCTCTGAATTCGCGAAAGAGAGCGCATAATATTTCTAGTTCTGAAGGAGAACAATATTTGCCAACATGAATATTCTCTAGAACATTAGGTTTGGTCGAGATATTAATGGTGATAGTTTCCTCAATATTGGACAGATTTCACTCAGAATCCACTGTATTTACAATATTTGATAGAAAATAAAAAACTGAAGTATGATTAAGGTCGCTTTAATAATCTTCATTATTATCTTGAAGGCGGGAACGATGGTGTTAATCTTCTGACGATGTCTCTCCTATCATCATGGACTGAATGATTCCTTCGTCTGTAGAATGTATACAAGACCAAGGATCAGAAGAGGTACCATACTCTAGAGACTTATCTATCCAAACACTTGCTGAGTGTTGATTTGGGTTCGTCGCCCAGGCCCAGAAAAATGATTGTTACAAAGATTCTATGGGGCTTGGGGGCAACACCTTGCGATGATCCACACTATCAAAATGGTCAAAGTTCTTAATATTTGTAGAAGATATCATATGACAGGTTTCCACTGTGGCCACTTCCGTCAGATTACTTGGAGGCAAGAGGGCAAAAGTACTCATTAAGGAAGGGTCTTTTAGGAGACCTACTCCAACATTTTGAAGCGATTGAGAACTTCCATGGATCAATGGAATGCTTCTAGTAGCTTGTGAACTATTGGGGAAAAATGTTAGTTGGTCAACGATTGTAATTCCACCTTGGAAGGGAAATGCAATCTTTCTAAAATATGTTGATACAACAACAGCCATAGCATAAATCTAGGGCCTTCCTAGTAAGATATTGTAGTTAAGGTTTCCATCAATGACCTCAACTTAAATTTCTACTGTCTTGCCCCCCAGTTCAATTTGCAAGTTACTTAATATCCCATATGGTGTGTATGTTCTTCCATCGAATGCTTTTAATGACGTTGATGATTGTGACAATGGTGGTGAGCCTAAGGTTTTCCAGCAACTCATTGACATAATACAGGTAGATGCTCCCTCATTAATGATTGTTTGATGAACAATTTTATTGAGGGCTTTTACCTGTATAAGGAAAGCGAGTTGGGTCGTAATTGAGGTTTGTATCCTTTATGGTTAAAGGCCATAAGATTGGAATCCGCTGGATCAATCCCACCTATTGCTGATAACAAAGCCTATTTTTGGGAGGGGCAATTCTGTAGTACTTCAAGTGTTGACATAGTGGATGGCGATTGAGCCAGATCCTCCACTATATTATAATTCTGTGCTACTCGGGCACGAGGATTAAATGTCGATTTATGTACTACTCCATTTGGCGGCTTTATAGTTAATTCAGGAATGATGGGTGGAACAACTTCTGGCGAAGTTGTTGTCGAACTACTGGGTTGATCTGTAGCCTTGTTGTTCGACGACTGTAGATTCCCATAATCTTTATTCCTTGTCGATATCAAATCATCATTTTGTTGTTTCGAGATGGATAGCATAAGCACTTGGGATGTGGAAGCATGATTGATAGCAAGCAGGTCCGTTTCTAGGTTTGGAAACGGATCAGTTAACATTACTGAGGTAGTTGAAGTCTTTAAAAATTTTGCAACCTCACTCGATGTGGACAATCTTTTGTGAAATTCTCATCGTTACATATTAAACATGGATAACGAGGTTTCTTTTGCCTAATAGGGTTCTTAGAAGATTTTTCAAGAGTTGAATTTTCCTGTTTCTTCTTATTATTTTTCCCTTTTTTCTTGCCCCCTGGTTGCTTTGGATTCTTGCCCTTATCGAATGACATGACATTAATCTTCGAAGCAAGATGTTTGTCATTTGCTTTTTGACTAGAAACTGCAAGGGCTTTACTAGATGGAGCCTTTGCGGTTTGCGTACTTGAGGTACCGATCACTCCATCACTAGTGTGAGAGTCCCTATTCGATTTAGGAGGGGGGGAACGGAAAATTCTGGTCTAGGAGCATCAGGAATTTTGTCGTAGAGTGTGCCAGACTGAGTATAGATTAAATCTAAATATTGAGCACGAGCAATGAATTTCCCTTCAGTGACAACTCCTCCCTTCGCCACATCCTCAGTAATAGAAGGAAATAATGATTTAATAAACCACTCAGCTAGAAGCTAATCAGGAACATATGTCTTTACCATTCGACGACGACGTTGCCACTCATGAATATGATCATATATGTGAGTGGCTATTGTCTATTTAAAGTTGGTAAGGAGTTCTATACCGGTTTCGTACCTTATGCGTAACTGAAAGTGGGTTAGAAAAGTAGTGGCAAGAGCGTTGAAGTTATCAAACGAAGCTCTAGGCAATGCAATATACTAGTGTTCAAAGGATATATCGGTCTTTGAAGACTAGTATGCCCAAATTAATACTAGCATTCAGGATCAATTTGTTGAGTTTCAACATAAGAAATACCAGATGGGATTCTAGATGAACAAATAGGAACAGACCATGTTGTCGAAATAGTCCCTGAGTGGACTCCAACCAGTGGTTGACAACTATTTGGGACAGATGGTATACCGGCAAACATTGTAGTAATGGCAACAGGAAGTTCTGATGTAGCTGTATCAGATGACATAGTCCTAGATGTTGATGGTTGCTCAGACATATTTAGTCTGTCCAAAAGATTTCCTAGCGATTTGACAAGAACTTGCGATAAAGGATGATTAAAAGAATTAACTTCAGGGGTAGAAGGATACAAGTCGATCCCAGTTCCAAAATGTAATGGAGTACTGGATGGGAGATCCTCCACTATCTCTTCTATAGCAATCAGTCCAGGTGGAAGAGGTAGACCGTGAGGTCTGTAAAATATTTCTGGAGCCGAAGAAGGTATAGCTTTTGTAGTGACAGATACCGGAGGGGTGACACCTTCTGAATTCTCGAACTCAACTTCCAGATGTTCAGGTAAGTGAACTTCAGTCTCTGGATCAACTCTAGACGGAGTTGTTTCAGGTATAGAAGTATCTACCATTACACTAGTATCAGTTCTAATGTCCTCTTGTAACTGCGGAACTTCCTTTCTAAAGGCAGATGTACCAGAAATGATTGGAGTAACTGTAGTCTCCAATGATGTGGAAAATAAAGTTTCAAATAAACCAGGTGAATTGGACTCAGTTAAATGAGACTGTTTTGCCCAGAATGGTTTCATTTCCAGAGTCAAAGATGGTTGACGCGCTAATCTCCGCAAATGACGGGGTTTTGATTGACTTTCTTCCAAGATTATGGATTACTTTATCAACTCAAAATTAAAGGGGAAATGATGTTATTCCGAATTTAATAAATTTTAATGACGCTTTGACACAACTTTACTTTTTCAATTTTTAAGAGTCAAGAAAAAACTAAAGATGACTCTAGTCGCCTTCGATTTTTAATGAGCTTGAAGTGACAAGTGCTCAGATGGACCTTTTCTTTTAAGGAGTCGAAAATGAACGAAAGTGACTACTCTGGAAATCTAGACAGAGGGATTACCAAACCAATCGCAAAACTGCAATATACATCTTGGTGATAAATTAAAGAGAAATTACCAAGGACTTATGTACGACAGTCAATCTTCCCGAATGCTGTGTTCAGTGCATTGCAATCGAGACGGCGACAGACACAACTTCTTATGGATAAAGGATGTAAGCCTATTGTGGTCTCCCAATATATACTTGACGATACAGGTAGCATAAGTCCGTGCTAGCACTTGTTGTATCAAAGACAAGGAATCACCCAACCTTTGATGAAAATGATAGTTACTAGATTTTACGACACCGGAACACGTCTCTAGCCTAGACCTCTAAATGTGTTGCGTTAGGTTCCAAAGCGTTGTTAAGTTCATTGAAATTTATTTTAGAGTTGATCTTGCTTAGAAGTTTGCCTTTCAATGGTTCACCACGTGATGTAGATGTAAAATTCCTAAATATGCAATCTAAAATGATAAACAATCATTGTTTATTTTTAGCAATGAAAATCCTAACTACTAAGGAAAGAAGATTACGATTCTTTCAAACAAACAAAAAAGAGCACACACTAAATGCACTTGTCCTAAATCATTTTTCGCACACAGTATAAATGCAAATGGAAATGCATGTATTTGTTTTTTGTTCCCTTTAATCTGAAAAATGCCAAAAAGGAAAACTAAGTATAGATCTGAAATATTTTCTTCAAAGCGACATTTCGACAATTTCTTTTTCAAAATGAAAGGAAGACTTAAACGACACTTTTCAATTTCGAATAGAAGATGCTTTTGACACTTCAAATATCAACAAATCAAATCAAATACATGACAAAAAGTTCAATCAACTATCTAGAGAAGGAAGACTTTACGACACTCCTCTTTTTGACACAAAACGATAGTTATGACACTTTTGTACCAAAACGACAGATCGATTCAAGCAACTTTTCGACAAAGGATCGTAAATGATGGACAAATAAATAAAAACATTTACTAATCCTAATCAATTGAGGCTGATCTATGTGATGTAAGGAGGCTTCAGCAATGAGATACTGTTCATAAGCAGCAAAAACAATTAAACAGAGCTGAAAACAAGGACAAAAACCCCAAATTTCAAGGAGAGAAATAGGATTACTCAGTCATCGCACCTGTGCTTCATAGAAACAGGGATGCATCTCACCTGCTACACTTGGGAAGTGCCATGCATACTGGCTTCTAGTGATAGACAGTGCAATGGGCCAGGGAGCGCAGCTAAGATGGGTTTTGGCTCAAATTTGCAGCTGATTTCAGTGAGTTAAGCTGAGCTATTATGGACAATAAAGAGAAAAGTACAGGGGTATGATCTTGGGAGGTCGTTGAGCTACCAATAGGGCATCTAGAATGCTTGTAAGTCAAATGTTCGACTCATAAACTGAACTAGAGATTGATTGAAGCAACATTCATCTACTTTGCAATTGCAGAGCAAGAGCAGTTCGAAGGCTATCTGGCTAACTTCAGGCTCTGTCTATAGTTTATAGAACAAACAATCAATAACAAACAAACAAACTATTCGGTCCCCAGCGGAGTCGCCATTTTGTTTCCGGGAAAGCTAGTGTCTTTTCGATCTGCTAGCCCCACTAGGATTGGCAGTTATCCTAGAAACAAACAATCAAAGCAATTTGCGATTTCCTCTATGTATGAGAGGTAAGAGAGGAGCAAAGGGACCAACCTAGATATGCCACTTAACTCCTTGCTTGATTTCTCTCCCCCTTGATAGAGCTTGCAACTCCTCTCCTACTTATCCCACTTAGAGAATACCTATGGAAACAAAGTAAAAAAACACCATCAAAGCATCTCGATCTATTATATCATAAACAATGCAGAATTAGAAATACATTGAACATACAATGGCATTCACAAATAACAAGATTCACAGGTACATGATTGTATGTAGGAAAACTAGTGCCTTTTCGATCTGCTAGTCCCACTAGGATTGGTAGCTATCCTAGAAACAAATAATCAAAGCAATTTGCGATTTCCTCTATGTATGATAGATAAGAGAGAAGCAAAGGAACCAACTTGGATCTTTCACTTGACTCCTTGCTTGATTTCTCTCTCCCTTGATAGAGCTTGCAACTCCTCTCCTACTTGTCCTACTTAGAGAATATCTGTAGAAACGAAGTAAAAAAACACCATCAAAGCATCTTGATCTATTATATCACAAAAAAATGCAGAATCAGAAATACATTGAGCATACAATGGCATTCATAAATAACAACATTCACAAGTACACGATTGTATGGAGGAAAACCCCAAGAACTTTATTAAAATAGAAGGGAGAATCACAACCTAGTTGTCTGATCTAACATCATCCTCCCAGCATCAAAGCCCTCTTCACCTCATGAAAAGCAAGATCACCCAACAATACAATGTTCTTTCTCAAAGACAAACTATCAACACTTCCTTACAAATTACAAAATTCCAGCCTCTAGATCTCTCAGATGAGGGATCCATTTATAGATGTGTGCAATGGTGTGAGTCATCTCTGGGTTTTTGATTAGTGTCATTCCACTTGTTGTTCTTGGTTCCATTTGGAGATTTCTTGGATCTCTTACTCATCCCTGGGCGAATTCAGAGAGGCAAGTGTCATAGAGAAAGTTTCTAGAAGATTCCATGAGCATCCACTTAGCAAACTGTCTTGGACATTTGTCCATCCTCGCTCATCGCACCCTACATAAGGCCTCATCAGTATGCATCGCACTTGGCTAGTGTAGTAGTCAGTATGCATCACACCCTGACAGTGGAGCAGTCAGTACAATCCTGTTTTGGCAAGTTTTGAGTGGGTTTTCAGGTCGAACTTCTGGGGAATGATGTAATCAGTTGACCATGATCCTTTAGGGTATGAAACAACACTTTTAGGGGTTAAAGAGCCCTTAGTTTATTGACATATGAGATTTGGGTTGCAGTGCCCAAATATGTCTATAACAACTGCGCTGGATGAGATGCGCTATGGAGGATGGTATCACGCAGACGGGTCCAAAACTAGCTGTTGGAGTTACTATCATGATTTGATGGCAAAAATTCTGTTAAGAGGAGCGGGTAGGTGCCATTTATGGTGAAAATAGTTAGAGATCTGCCGCCAAAGAGGCATTTATGATAAAAAATTGGAGGGAACGGTTGGATTTGAATTCAAAATCTCCTATAAATTGGATAGGTTGGTCCGCCGAAGAACACTTTGCATTCTGAGAATTGTCTATGAGCCTTTTTGTTTTAAGTATATGAGTCGACAATTTTTGGAGGATTTACTTCAAGCCCAATATTTGCAACCTTACCTGAGTGGAACCAGAAGATCATCCTTGCCAAAATGTTTGTGCCAGTCAGCTCTGAAGCCGTTGTTTCTCAAGCGGTAGGATCTGAGGTTGTATTTATGGAAGTTGCGCCCATTGTGCCTACAACATCGAGGTCACCTAGGCCAAAGAAATCAGCTGCAAAAGAGAAGCCAAGGAAACTTGTAACTGTGAGACATTCATCGAGGAAGACCCCAAAAGTTCGATAGAAGGAGAAGAAGGACAAGCAGCTCGAGAAAATTGTGGACCTGGAGGAAGAATAATTCTAAGGAGTGGAGGAATTGGATGCTGAGGAGGGTGAGCCTATCACACGACTCCTGGAGTATATCCCTCCATGGAAAGGGAAGAAAAAAGTAATAAAAGATCCTGATTCCAAAAATTTTATGGTCTCTACACCCTTGTTAACAGAACAAGTTGAATTTGACGGTGCGGTCTTAGTGTGCATTTGGTGCTGAAGATGGGGGATTGGGATCTTGTGGATTGTGAACCCATCTCGATCACGGATATGCTCATCCATTGAATTACAAAGCTTCCCTATAACGGGGCAGATCCTGCCAAGGAGTTTGGAGGGAAGAGTGGAGAAAAGGAGTCGGTAAATAAGATGAAGGTTGAGTTTGGTTTAGTAAAGAAGTCGTGTAAATATTCTATCTGCTCCATTCGAGGCTAGACGGTGCAGTTTGCTGCCAAAATCTTAGCAGGGAAGATTATGAGGAAATGTCGCGCGGATGAAGTTTCAGTGCTAGTGGTGTCATTGGCTGCCCAGTGCATGAAGGGAGTACAATATAACTGGTCACAGTATTTGTGTAAGAAGTTCCTCACAAACTATCGCAAAGCACAAGAGGACAAAAAACCATTTCATTATGCCTGGCTCCTGTTGCTCATTGTCTTAGTAGCATGGCGATTGCTAGAGGATAGTCAGTTTCCTTTGCAGGTAGAAGATTTACCAGAGGCAACAAAGTTTGCTTCGCTGCGGGCAACAAAGGTTCCAGAGAGGATCAAGGAGTCAAAGATTTTCTAGACTTTAGTGGAAATGGATCTTCGCACAGTAATCAGTCAGCGGCCAAGGTTGTCTCCAACCTTGTTCGAGTAGTTGAGGGCTTTCGCGGATTTTAAGGCCGATTTCCATAACATATCAATCTAGGCATAGAAGGACCCTAAACATATATGGCACAAGATTCCATACTTAGTCTCATAGGATCGATGTGCAGGAAGTTGTGGGGTGTTGGCCAGCTGAGTGACGCGAACCCACAGACATTAGTGTAGGGACTAGTAAAGGTGGAGAAATATCTACTGCACAGACAACAACTACGCAAAAGTGCAAAGAAGAAGCACAAAAAGCAACACAAGCATTGGTTGAGCATAAAAAGAAAGAAGTTGCTGCTAAGGTAGTTGCGGAAAAAGAGCATGTTTTGAAAGAGCGTCGGCTTCCTAGCATATCGAAACGAAGGAACTATTGGAATAGGGCGGAGATGGTGAAGAGGAGTAGAGGAGTAGAGTACTCCCTTCACATTGAGGAAGTGTGGTAAGGAGACAACTTTCGAGCCAAGGAAGAAGCACAAATCTGACAAATAAGTGTGCATAGACCCAACGATCCTCACAGAAAGGGATCTAGATGAGATTGGCGACAAGGTAAGAGATACCACAATAGAATTGTGGCAGTAATTTGAACAACAGTATATGTATATGCTATGGAGCATCCAGAAGGATCTGCGTGAGCTATAGACCAAACAAGTCAAATTCAAGCGAGCATTTGGTAAGGGAGTGGGGTGCAAGCGAACCTAGCACAAGGGAGCGAGAAAATAGTAGAGCTGGAATGAACTCTGGACCTCAGAGTCATTCCCTTACCAGAAGGACCAGTCCAGATAGAATCAAAGGAAGACCGCGCTGTGTTGAGTACAGTCAAAGACATTAGGGTGAAATTAGCCACACTGCTGCTTCAGACCCTCCATGCGCTGTATCAAGGGGTGTCGAATGAGCTTAAGATTAGAGAGCAACGCTCACTTGCAATAATAAGTGAATTCAAAGTAAAAAAAATGAGCAGATGTCCGCAGAAAAAGGCTCAGGCTTTGATAGAAAAGGAGGAGATGCAAGCATGAAGTTAGAGCCTAGAAAAAGCAACAACACATGTGTGCAAGACAGTTCTAGAATTAAACATTCAAGAGGATGCCGCAACTACAACAAAAATTAGGAAATTGGTTGTTGTGGTCCACACATCCAAGGATAAGATCGACAAAGTCACGTTTGACTTCTAGATGAATATCTCAGAGCTATAGCTAAAGTTACAACCAACCACTCCGCTAGAGGTCTGGGAGCAACTATTAGGGAGAACATGGGCACTTCAGATACAACAACCACACACTGTGCGATGATATTTGATCAGGCCATGGTGTTATGGACGAATTTGTAGGAGGAACCAAACTTGCAGAAGCTTAACATAGATATCTGGGAGAAACAATGCAAGTTTGATGAAGTCAGAGTGACTATGCACACTTTGGCACTAGTCCAATGCCTCACATGATTGCAGGAAGGCAAACAGCTGCAATCACAGATTGAAGAGCTACAGAGGAAAGAGGCCCTTCTCAAGACCATACTACAACCATGGATAGAGGAAGACTATCAACTTACTCTATCACTTCAGGAAAAGTTAAATACACTACATCAGACATAAAGGATGATGCACCTAACAGTAGAAGGCTCGACGACATAAAAGTTGGTAGAGTAAGTGAAACAAGCCGTGGTACAGAGTTTTGCTGATGTAGCAACATTGCAGGTCGAGTTCAGTGACCTCCACAACAAGATCGAGGTGCCAGCATAGTGACTCAAGGGTGAGTCACCATATTTGTGTTGGGGGCCTACTGGGATAGGGTCCCCAGGGTCAATTTTGGGTTAGTTTAACCAATTTTTTAGAAGAATTTTGTAAAGAATGTAAAGTCTCCATGAAATGTGGAAGTGGAGCACAAGTTAAGTAAGAGTCAAAGGGGCATTAGCCCCTTGTATGGGTTGGTGATAGGATGGTTTTGAGACTCACCCATGGTGCGCGAACCATGGTATTATATTGAAAAAAACTATATATTTGAGTCATCGTGAGTCTAAGCATGAATCTAAGATAGAAGATTAATTGTTTGGGCAAGTGCTAAGGAAGGAAATCTTTGTTTCCTGTACTTAGGCGGAAGGGGAAGGCTCCTGCAGCCGAGTGGGAGGAGACCTTCGCAAGTCTGCAGCTGAGTGCGCGGGCCCCTACAGTTGAATGCGCAGGGTGAAAGAGTCTGTAAATTGAACGTTGAATATAATAAAGATTGGTTTTGGGAACAAATCTCGGGCCTTTGTGTATTATTCTTATTCTGTTTGAGCTATGCATTATGGCTTAATAATTTGTTTTCCTTAAAATGAAGTACAATTGTTGTGTGAACCTATTGAATCTTTAATATCTATGCATGACCTAAGTAATAGTCTATTTTCGTGAAGATAAAGGTTAAATCTATTATGATTTCTATTGAATCAGGTAGATCTGCACGAAGACAGATCTAGGGTTACTACTTAGTGTGCGAAAGTGGATAGTATGTTTCTTTAGGGTCTATAAATTCTAATCACAGACCTTCGTGAAGGTCTAGAATTTGTTTTCTTGGAGTTATAATAGCGGACCATAGGAAGACACAAATCTGCGTGAAGGCAGATCTGAGTGATAATGGCTTAAGATCACTTATCACATTGTCTTTGGATGCAGAAACTTGGTTCTAACATCCCCCAATAATGCTTCGGGTGAGACTGCAACCTGCACTATGCAGGTTGTTGCTAAAAGGGCCAGAAGTTAGGGTTTTGTTGGTTGGCGCAAATAACTTTGACTTGGGTCAGGCCCCCTTAAGCCAACACCAAGTGTCCTTATTAGAGAAATTCTTTATGTTTGGTTTAACACATGAAAATAAGGTGGATATTTTTGTTGAACTCTAATGGTTGAAATCCTTCCAATGGGGTCATATGGCTAAATAACCCCCAATCTAAATTTCATTTGTGCTAAAAATTGTTCAACCTCTTTGTCTATTGACCTAAAACTCACCACAAATGGATCTATTTGTGCCTTGAGTTTAAACAAAGTGTGTTTCCTTCTAAGTAAAAAAATGCACTTGATCCACATTCAAGATTTGTTTGATGAATTCAAGAGCAAAAATATGCATAAGAAGAAAAAATGGCAATTTATAGGATGGAAGTTCACATCTATACAACCTAATTTCAGTAGAATGTTTGTACAAATACCAATCACCAAGCTTTATTTGTTCACCCAGCCTCATAATCCTTTTAATTTCTGGTGAAATTCTGGGACTATCACTAATCAATAGACTATAACATATATGAAGAAATTTGTTCACAAAATCAGTGAAGGAAAATTCCTCAGAATTCCTTCTGACCAAAGAAGTCCAATGAATCGCATACCATTGATTTCCTTGAAGATCCTTCTTCTGCAATTGTATTGGGAACCTTTCTCACTGATAATATATAAAAAAAGAAATAGACCAAGGCTGACTAATATTTAAAATCTTTCTCAATCCCAAATTTAAGGAACTAGTCATGAATGGCCTTAGATAGAAACTAGATGAAAATGAATCAGATTTCTAGCTTTTTGTTTGGACAGAAAATTGACAGAAAACCTAGGACTTCTTAATCCACTTCCTCATCAATTTGGTACCCTAAAATGAAACATAAAATGGATATAATTTGTCTTGAAAATTTTGAAAACATTGATGAGGGGTAGGGTGGACTATGAGTGGGAATACCAGTTCCTTGAGGCATGAACAATTCAAAAATAGAAGCTCTTCTTTCAAATGTTAATTTTTGATAGATTTGCAAGAGAATTTCACTAGAAAATGGATGTAAAGAATTGGTAACAGATATACATAGAGATTTTAGTATGGACTCAAAGGTTACATAAAACAAGGTTTCACCATTTTGAGAAATTAGATCTTTTCAATGGGTAGGTACCTATTTGCACACCATACTATAAATTCTAGAAAAGGATGAGTTTGAGGAAATATGAATTGGGGTAAAGATGATTCCCACAAAGATAATTCATCACTACTATCTTGAAATCTTTGGAAAGCCTTATTCTGCAATTCATATAGGTCAAATTCCGATTTTGTGTCTACTATTCTGCTTTCCCTATCAACTAAAGGTAGCTCATCAATCTTTGTTGTTGAAAAGGTAGGGACAGTTTCAAAATGAGGCTGAGGTTATTTTCCTTTTGAATTGTAAATAGGTTGCAAGGAACTGAGTTACCTGTAAAATAAATCATTGAATTTCTAAATTGTCACTGAAACTTGCCTACAATTCTATGTTTTGATTCTCTATGACCGACAAATAAGGAAAAGATTAGAGGGTAGGGGATAGTGGTGGGATCGAGTAAATATAAAAAGGGAGTGGGAGCGTAGTGAAATAAACGTTTGAAAAAAATGGTAATGTATGCATTAAATGGTAAATAGTCAATAAATTCAATAATAAGAATCATCGATAAAATTTGTTGGTCAAGGTACCATTTATGGCAGAACAATAGTCTGATGACAATGTTTATTTGGCGGAAACAGGGAATGGTTTTTTCTGGGGGGTAGGTGGTAAGCAGGAAAAGATGGAGGGGGGTGTGCACTTCACTAGATTGTGCCATGTAACAAAGGTTGTTTTGGAGAAATAATTGTTTGTGTGTGCCCCCTCCCCAATTAAATGTCGAGCAAGTGAGGGGGGCACACAATGAATCAAAACTGTTGATTACAAAAGAATCAATCACCACCAATCGAAAATGTATGATAGTTAGTGGGCAGTGATTTGAAATTTATTTATTAAAATAAAGATAATATATTGCAACATTATAACATTTGTGCACAAATTATTACAAAGTGCATAAAAATAAAATTAAAAAATGGCATTTTTAATGAAAAATTTGAAATTTTCATTGTAACAAGAAAATGTTACAACACCTTGTTTGATCCTTATTCATTGTTGGATTTTCTTTGGGCTACACACAACACTATCTAATGTAGACATGAGCTCCACTAGTTCGATTCTTTGGCTAGGCTTAGGCGGGTGAACTCCCTCATCTTTTGGAGTTGCTACCTTCTCACTTCCTCAACGTTGTATCTTCTTCGCTCCTTCAATTCTCTTCCTCTCAAACTGCCATGACAATATAAAAGACATGTTGTAGACAAGGAGGTGTTGGTTGTGGCTTGGTGGGCGATTCTCGTGCTCACTTCCAAGCAAATTATTTTGCATGGCACTACTAGGAGCACACTCTGGTTTCCATCCATTATGAAATTAATGAGGTAGAGGAGAAAAATTCTAGGAGAATTAGAATGTTTTGAATTTGAAGGTCTTGGAGGGAATAGTGTCATGGATTCCTAACACTAGTAATATTGGGGGAGATGGAACCATTATATGCACATCGTTGATCTTTATTAGAACACCAAACTACTCTCAGGTAAGGTGCTTATTGATAGAAAGAGTCTAAGGACAATCTCTTGAACATATTGGAGGAATTGAAGCTATTTTTTTCTAGACGTGGAGAGTTGCTTAACATGCATGGAAATGGGTCTGCTGCCAAGGATGTTAGCATTTCCCTGCAGCAAGGGAGCATAATACCCCATAAATCAAGACAACTCCCTTTCCTTTTAACGCTCATGTTATCTGTCAAGGTCTCCCTTTGGTTATCTATTTTCCTTTGCATTTCAGTTTAACAAGGACAAGCTCCCTGCTATGAATTTTCAATTTTTATTAATATTGTTAAAAAACTAATGTTAGTTTTGGTCATGGTTGTTAGTTTCCCCTTCGTTGGGGAAACATGCATAGTTTTTTATATGTTTATCTGGTTTGGTTACTCATAGTCAAATTTTGGATAATTGATGTGATTTTTGGACATGGTCTCTGATTTGGTTTCCCTTATGGTAGATTAAAGACAATTAGCACTTGTAAAACCATGTAAATTTGTGAGTTATCAATTGAAACACCAAAATCATAAAAAAAATATGTTGAAAGAAAATATGAAAGTGAATATTTTTAATTGAAAACAAAAATTAACTTTTTTAAAGTGTATAAAAAGAAAAAAGAAAAAAGAAAAAAAGGAAATTTGACACCTCTTTCATTACCCCAAGTTTTGTAATGTATTTAAGAACATATAATGATGGGGTGCCAACATTGATGCTATGCATTGAAACTTTATCATGAGATGTAATGTTTTATTATATTAATAAAATATGCTAGGATTAAAGGAAAGGGGGACAAACAATAGATTATGATGCATTGAGATGAAAATACATACCTTGAATTAATAATTCCTTTAATGTGATGGTTGGGAAGATGAAGGGTCAAGGTGTGTTTATAATAATGAAAGAGAAAAGCCATCAAGCAATTTTTTTTTTCCTTTTTCCCATTTTTTTGAGCATTACTCCATTATTCTTCTCATGCACTCATTTTTTCCCTCTTTCACTCAGAAATTTGAATGGGCATGAGAATTAGTGACAACTTCTATAACAATAATTGAATGTTTTGTAGGGATTTTCCTTGGACTGGATGGCTCTAAGGACTGTGAAATGTCTTGCTTGTGTGTGACACAGAGAGCACTGGAAAAGGGAGGGCCAAGGGACTACATAGATCGGAGAAGGACTCCCTTGTGTTGTGCATACTTGCATTGTCATTTGTGTGTTTTTATGGGCCTTGTCAAGGAATGGAAAAGTTGAACACTGAGATTATTTTCCGTGTGTGGAGGAGAGTGGCCTTCAATTTTTGTGTTAAATCTAGTTTGAAAATTGTGTGCTAAATCCATGGGTTTAGTTTTTCCCTCAAGGCATAATGATTTGACTCGAGGGTGGCCATTGTAGAAATTCCTATAGATTCACAAGCTCATGCAATGTACTAGAGCACAAGACAAGAATCTACTTCTACTTTCAAACAACGGAAGCCAATAGATTGATGAAAACGATATGAGCAAGAAGAAGATAAATCAATGGCACATAACACAATAAGTTTTCTTGGGAAATACATTGCTCAAAACACCACTATCTGTATTGCATATATCATAAATATGAGTGAAGATACAAAGCTTTTTCTCACTAGAACAATTCCGCATAAGTATGCCTAACTCTCTTAGCTCACAAGCTAGCTCTTGGCCAACACTTAGCCAATTCTACAGCTCTCCAAGCTCCTGATCTTTTGCGTAATTCCTAGGATGAATAACCCGTATTTAAAGGGTATTCATGCTTCACAAAATATGCAATCCAAACATTGGATCAATCTCTGATGCATGCATGATATTTACACTCCAGTAAATAATGCCACTAATAGTACATTGTCCCTGCGCTCTAGTCTCAACTAGGTCTTTCTTTGAATTGACATGCATGAGTTTCTCATGAGGGAATCTTCAGTTAACTGGAGTAGCACTAGTGGATGCATTAGTGCACCAACTAATTGTTAGTCCTATATTAGTTCCAAAAACAATTTAGAACTAATTTAACTAAACTTAACTCAGTACACTGAGTGATCTAATTTCCAACTCAATTTAAACTCATACTGGAACCCTAAAACTTAGGGAGAACATATACATGACTACAAAAAGACTTCCAACTCCAAATTCCTAAGCTAATTAAGTTAATTAAACTTACTTAACTATTTACAAGTTGTTATGAGAATAGAATTCAATTTTTAATTCTCAGTTTAATTCAAAGACAAATTAAACTGGAATTTCTTGTTGCCATTTCTCAATAGCCATCTATGAGAAATATTGTAGCATCACTGAACCTATGGTTGGGTGGAGAGTGGCTCACTCTTCTTTAGTTCAAGATTGCAAAATATTTGACTCAAGGCAAGTATCTTTTATGTGTGATTACTTAATTTCTCTTTTCTGTAAATTTGTACATGCATTTAACCTTCAACAAATTTATCATGGTTGTAGTTGTTATACTATTTGTCTACAACTTTTTATATGCATTAAATTTTATAACAACACAGGTTGAGGAATATAGGCTCCCTAACTTTTTTTTAAACATGACATGTTAGAATTTCTGCTATAACTTTTTTTTTTTTAGGCTCCCTAATTTTTTTTTAAACATGACATGTTAGAATTTCTGTTTTTGTTTTTGTTTTTTTTTGTTTTTTTGTTTTTTGTTTTTTTGTTTTTTGTTTTTTTGTTTTGTTTTTTTGTTATTTTTGTTTTGTTTTTTTTTGTTTTTTTGTTATTTTTTTTTCTCTAGGAGGTTCTAGGAGTTGAAACTTAGACCATAGTGAGGGGAAATCCCGTAGATACTTTCCAATTTTCATATCTTGGATCACTAAATTTTAGGAAATATGACCAAAGGAGGTTGGGCTTTCTAAATGCATATTTAAAAAGGTCATGTTGGAATTTCTACTATAACTTTTCCTATGGGAGGTTCTAAAAGTTAAAACTTGAACATAATGTGGGAAATTTGTTGAAAAGTGTGCAACAAGAAATGCTTGTTGAGATTGCAACAAGATGATGGAGCTTAGTGGAAAGGAGTTGCCTTCACTAAGTGGGCCCGCAGGCTATTTTTGGCGCAAGTCTATTTTTAGACTATGTCTATTTTTAGACATATGGATCATGTCTATGGATTGCAGGTTGCTGTTTATGGATGATTGATCAAGTTGGAAAAAATAGATGGACTTCTATTTTTAGATCACATCGGAGTGACTGCTCAGTCTAAATATAGAACAGTCAAATATTATTAGCTCATAATAATATTTAGACTATAAACTTTGTCTTATTCTCTTGGAGCACTTCAGGATGAGCTACGGATGTGGTACATGCAGATCCCAGAAGGAAATACGTGGTTACCTATGGGATGACTAATATTTGCATGCAGGACTTCAGTTAGAACTCAAGTGAGTTGAGTTTAGTGGACTGGAGGTGCAGTTGATGGAGTTGTGTTCAGTTTAGCTTTGTTAAACTGGTTGTATTTAGTCTAACTGGCAAATAGACTAGAGATGAGTTGGGTGAATTAGTTATTAATTAATTCACAAGTTATTAACTCATAATACAACTAATGAATACATCAGTTAACTCAGTTGCATGTCAGTGCATGTTCAGTTCAGCAGGGACAGGTGTTAGAGAACTAGATTGCTATCAGTTGTGGCTATAGTTGTGCATCAGATCTTGCACAATCAAGGGATTGAGTATGCCAATGAGTTTGCCCACATTGTAGCTTGGAAATACGTGATTTAGCCAAGGAAAGACGTGGCTGCCTTGGAATTATCATCAATTCTCTTGCAGGTATTGAGCAGCGGAGGCAGGCAAGCAGCGGAAGAGATTTGAGCCAGTGATTGATTCAAATCTGAGTTGTATTGTGTGTAACAGGTGGAGCTGGTACTGGATTGTTTGTGATAAGCATTGTACTTTGTAATGTTACATGAATCAATCATTAATATACAGATAGTTGGGGTTTTTAGAGAGATGCTTTCCCCGGGATACATACTGTGTCAATGTGTGAATGCTCTTGATGTTTTATTGTTATTGATGCTGCTATATTGATGATCAACGTAGAGGAGCTTATGTATTGTGTATGTTTTCCGCAATAGTACATGATCAAGATAATCTCTGTTGAATATGTGTTAAATTATTCAAAATTTCTACAGTTTGGTATATGTACATATGTATATGGATGTAAATACCTCCATGAGCTATGTTATAAATCTCCAATAAGAGGTATGGGTGTCATGTCATTATGATGTTATATTGTTATGTTTTCATGTTTGTTTTCTTCTCAACAGGTTGATCATTATATATACTGCAATGAGCTAAGTTATAAATATCCATCGATAGTATAGTTTTCTTACAGTAGTATTGTGGTTATAGGTTTTTTTGAACACTGAGGATGGTATTCCCCCAAGGGGGAGGGTTATGTAACAACCCTAGTGAAAATTCCATGTAATAAAAGATAATAAAGGAAAAATAATAACCACAGTTGATGGGACACTTATTCCAAGTTGAATGTTGGGTGAGACATCCTAGTGTGGGTGTTTAAATGGTTATTAATGGCTAAGGAAATTGGAAAACACTATGGCTAAGGATTTGGAAAGGAGAAATGACATTTTTGGCACATTCATTTATGAAAATAGTGGAAATTAGGAGAAAATGGAGGTGAAAGGTCAGATGTTGCATGTGAGGAGGAAAATGAAGGAAAATAATGGAAAATGAAGAAAATAGATGCCTCATTCATAAAAAGGCTACTGGGGATCAGTTCACAGACTTTTGTCAATTCAATTTTGGAGCTCCCTCATTATTCTATCTCTCTCTCACAGTATTGGACACTTAGATTTTTCTTGGAGAACTCTTGGAGAGTGTGGCATACTTGGATTTTTGGAGCAAGCATGCAAAGGAAGAGTAGGAAAGTGCAAGAGGACATTTGTATCAATAGCTACAATGGATTTTTCTTTCAAGTATTGAGTTTCATGTATGTTTTCCTCACTATTTTTTGCATTAAGGCATATTCATGTGGATTATTGCTCATGATCTACCACTGACATGGAGGATTTCCTGGATTGATAGAGGATTTCCTAGCCTTTCCATTTCTTGGATAGCCATGGTGATTGTGCATTTATTTAATTAATTTTTTTGGTTGGTTCTCATGTTTCCTTAGCTTGGGTGGACAAACACTTTGGAAGCCCTATAAAAACTTGGGTTTAGTCATTAGTCCTATAAGCCTTGGTTGGAAAAATGCTCTGGAAGCCCTTGGTGGGTTGAATTACTAGTCCTGGAAGCCCTGGTTGGACAAAGGCTCTAGAATCTCGAAATAAGCTATGGGTTGAGTTACACTTACAAAAGGTTACACTAACCAAGCCTACCCATTGATGCTCAAAAGCCTTTTTATTAATGAGGTCTCTATTTTCTTCATTTTCCTCCTCACATGAAACCTGTGACCTTTCACCTCCTTTTTCTCCTAATTTCCATTATTTTCATAAATAATTGTGCCAATAATTCCATTTTTCCTTTCCAAAGCCTTAGCCATTGCCTTTGCCAATTTCCTTAGCCATAAACAACCAAATGAACACCCTCTAGGATATTTTTCCCAACATTTAGCTTGGAATAAGTGTCCCATCAACTGTGGTTATTTTTTTAAAAATTTATTACATGGAATTTTCACCAGTGTTGTTATAGAACCCTCCCCTTGGGGGAACATCATCCTCGGTGTTCAATGACACCTATAATCAACAAGGCTGCTGAAAACAAAACACACTTTCCATGGAAATTTATAACATAGCTCGTAGCAATATTTACAATGAATGACCTACTCAAAAGAAAAACATCATGACAACATGACAACATATCACATACTATAGCTTTATAACATAGCTCATTACAATATTTACAATAACCACATATACACATATGCACATTTTCTAAACTAGCAAATAAAAGGATACGGTTCTCGTATAAATCAACAAGGGAATCCATAGGATCACACCTCCACCCTCAAAAGTAGTACTAGGATTCACCTCCTTCCTAGGAAGTCCAGAATCCATTGCAAAGTCAAAATTGCATCCAATGTCTAGCGCTACAATCCTGTGCCACTTGTCCTCTCAGTGAACAATTACTGGGTCATTGTTCTAGGGCGCACTCCCAATGTGCATCTAATTCCATCTAGAAGTGTTAATTACCAAAACAAATCCATCCCTGGTCCTCCCTTCTCTGCTATATAGTCCCTCGAGCAATCCAGTCATCCCCTTCTGTGCAGTCACTCACCTTCCAAGTTCCGCTAGCACCCCCATCCCAGGAAGTCATTCCCTTGGCAAGGCTTCATTGCATTGGAAGATTCAAAAACCAAGGCATATCCTTGCCTCAAAACCATCATACCAGTCATATCATCCTCATGGAAATTAGTGGACACTATTGGGTACTAGTGTCCCACAATGGCCCTTTTCTTAAAGCGCTCTACCAACATATTGTTGCATGTTCCAATTCCTTTCAACGACGCAGCTAATTCTTGCAGTCGATTTCAATTACCCAACCAAGAATTTTCATGCTTCCTGTGCCAAGCACATAACTTCCATTAGATTTAAATTAAATTGAAATAAATTCACATCATACCTCATTGGTAGCTCTTCAATAAGGCACACTTGCAATTTTGTTCACTTCCTACCACAACAAGTCAAACTAACTGTTTTATCAAAACATCATGCATATACATATCACATCTAGTTACCTCAAAACACAACAATCATAGATCAACATCATAATTCACATGTAACCATCATAAACCAAAATCATAGATCACATATAATCATCATATTCCATAATCATAAATCACATGCATGATAAAATTGAAATAAAATGCTAATACTTATCCTTTCATCAATCCTTAGCTTCTACCTTTGTCTTTATTCTGTATGCACTCAAGATCAGTTTTCACACTAGACAAACACCTAGTGCTTTATCCTAAACCATGTGCATGTACACATAGTGTGCATCACACACATACAATTATACATTGCATACAACACCATGCAATAAATGCACATACACCTAAAATACAACACATACACCTACACCCGATGTAAAATACAACACAAATATGTATATTGAGTGCAACGCAATGAATGAATATGTCATGATACCATGACTATACAATGCACATACATAGTACCACATGTCCACAACACAACATGTATGGAATGCACTCAATCTCACATGTACAAAGCACCACCTGCACAACGTGTGCACAACATCAGATGTACACGGCACCACTTGCACAATGTGTACAGAATGCCTCATGTACACTACACCACTATACAATGTGTACACAATACCACATGTACACAATACCACACGCATCATAGGTACATGACACCACATGTACATAGTGCCACATGCATGATATGTACACAACACCACCTGCATAGAGTGCCACTTGTATAACATGTACACAACACCACATGCACATAGCACCACTTGTACAATCATGCACATAGCACCATATGTACATAGCGCCACATGTACAACATTCACGTAATACTACCTGTACATAGCACTACATATCCAACATGTACATAGGATCATCTATACACAACAATGCATATCCAATCATGCACACAACAACATATTCAATATTCGCACAACACTATATGTACCATCCTGTACATAACACTGCATAAAAAACACGTACACACACTATATATACACAACACTACATGTGAAAACATCATAGGTGCAACATGTACAACATATACAACATATGCACAACAGTAGTATCACACATCCAAAACCACACTGTCCTTACCAAGAAACCTTGCTTTGAGTGTCTTATCCGTGCTTATCCTAGCATGTTATAAAACACAATGCTTTAATTTTGTTGATGCATCCCTAGGTATAACCTGTCCATAACATAAGCATAGGCATAATACAAGCATACAATATAAATTCATATTCACATGATATTGACCTCATATATCTGTCATGACTACTGTTCCCACTTGATTCATCATAGCCAGGAACTTCTTCATGTCATTAGCCTACATAAGTAATCATTTTGCCACAAGAATGACTTTTGATGATTTGTGAGATAGTGACATAGATACATGGATACATACATACATATACGTAAACAAGAGCATCAACAATCATGATCCTGTTAGACAACAATATGCATACATACATATATATAGACATAAATGTTAGCATTATTAATCATGATCCATGATGACCCTGTCAAACATTACATACGTACACACCTACATGTATATATATATATATATATAGATATAGATATATATATAATCATGATCATAATATAATTACCAGATATTAAGGTCAAGGGTTAAGAGAACTTCCTTTTTTCATGAAACACATGTGGAACATTAAGAATTGTTGTCCCCAACATAGCCATGGCATCTAACACCTTAGACCCATTTACTTTACCTTTTATAGTTACCCTTCTCATGTTTGTACTACCACCGCCGATTTACCACAATGAACCCAACCAGTCCAACCAACTTTCATAGTCTTACCTTCCACTGCGCTTACTCCTGCATAGAGCTTCATCTAAGTATTACATTACTTTCCAAGTACCACATAGCTCTCCTCGAGCTCTATTAACTTCTTCTTTTCCCAACCAATTCACAAGACTCAAAACATAAAAGGTGTAGAAATTTTGAATAATTTAACACATATTCAATGGAGATTATCCTGATCATGTACTATTGCGGAAAACATACACAATACATAAGCTCCTCTACGTTGATCATCAATATAGCAGCATCAATAACAATAAAACATCAAGAGCATTCACACATTAACACAGTATGTATCCCGGGGAAAGCATCTCGCTAAAAACCCCAACTATCTGTATATTAATGATTGAGTCATGTAACATTACAAAGTACAATGCTTATCACAAGCAATCCAGTACCAGCTCCACCTGTTACACACAATACAACTCAGATCTGAATCAATCACTGGATCAAATCTCTTCCGCTGCTTGCCTGCCTCTGCTGCTCAATACCTGCACAAGAACCGGTGATAATACCAAGGCAGCCACGTCTTTCCTTGGATAAATCACGTAAGAACAAGCTACAATACGTGCAAACTCATTGGCATACTCAATCCCCTGATTTGTGCAAACTCTGGTGCACAACTATAGTCACAACTGATAGCAATCTGATTCTCTAACACCTGTCCCTGCTGAACTGAACATGCACTGACATGCAACTGAGTTAACTGATGTACTCATTAGTTGTATTATGAGTTAATAACTTGTGAATTAATTAATAACTAATTCACCCAACTCATCTCTAGTCTATTCGCCAGTTAGACTAAATACAACCAGTTTAACAAAGCTAAACTGAACACAACTCCATCAACTGCACCTCCTGTCCACTAAACTCAACTCACTTGAGTTCTAACTGAAGTCATCCATGCAAATATTCAACTAACCCATAAGAACCACGTATTTCCTTCATGCAATTTCATGTGCCACATCCGTAGCTCGAACTGAAGTGCTCCAAGAGAATAAGACAAAGTTTATAGTCGAAATATTATTATGAGATAATAATATTTGACTTTTCTATTTTTGACAGCCAGTCTAAAAATAGACTTGATCACTCACACTGTGATCACTCACACTTTCATCAAAAATAGAAGTCCATCTATTTTTCCAACTTGATCAATCATCCATAAACAACAACCTTCAATCCATAGACATGATCCATATGTCTAAAAATAGACATAGTCTAAAAATAGACTTGCGCCAAAAATAGCCTGCGGGCCTACTTAGTGAAGGCAACTCTTTTCACTAAGCTCCATCATCTTGTTGCAATCTCAAAAGATGATCCATCATTAAAAGAAATTTCCTATCCATCAAATAGTGATGCCACATTTTTAATGCGTGAATGACAGTTGTCAATTCTAAGTCATAGGCAAAATATTTCTTCTCGTGCTCCTTCAATTTACTATAATCATAGGCGATTACCCTCCCATCTTGCATTAAAACTCCACCTACCCCTTCTTTACTGGCACCTGTACACACCACATAGTCCTTGCTTGGATTTGTTATGCTTAAAATTTGCGCAGTGGTGAGCAGATGCTTAAGCTCCTCAAAGCTCTTTTAACATTCTGTTGTCCACTTAAAAAATTTTCCCTTTTTTTGTAGGGAGGTAATAGGATAGGCCACCCTGGAAAATCCTTCAACAAACCGTCTATAGTATCCTACCAGTCCCATGAAAGATCTTATATTTGTTACGTCTTTTGGTACTGGACATTCCATTATGGTCTTTTATCTTTTCGGGGTCTACAACAATTCCATCCTTGGCAATAATGTGGCCTAAGTGCTGAATCTATTGTTTGAAAAAATTACACTCGCTGAATTTAGCATACAGTTGATGTTCCCGGAGAGTTTGCGACACTATCTTGAGGTGCTCCTTATGTTCTTCAATATTCTAGGAACAAATCAGTATGTCATCAATAAAGATTAATACAAATTTATCTAAATACTGATGAAACATATTGTTCATCAGACACATAAAGGTCGAGCGGAATTGGTTAGCCCGAAGGGTAACACTAGAAACTCGTAGTGCCCATAGCAAGTCCTAAAGGTGGTTTTAGCTATGTTTTCCTCCTTGATTTTGATCTGGTGGTATCCTGATCATAAATCATTTTTTGAAAATACTGTCGCCGCTTTTACTTGGTCAAATAGTTCATCTATGCAAGGAAAAGGGTACTTGTTCTTAATAGTCAACTTATTCAGCTGACGATAGTCCATACACATACGTAGGGTCCCATCCTTATCTTTTACGAATAGTACGGGGAATCTCGAAGGGGACACACTGGGGTGGATGTAATTTTTATCCAGAAGCTCTTGTAATTTCATTTTTAGTTTCATCAGTTCTAGTGTGCTCATACGATAAGGATCTCAGGACACCGGGACTGCTCCTGGCACCAGTTCAATGGTGAAATCTATGTGTCTCTTTGGAGGCAGCCCTGGTATTTCTAGACAAAATACATCTGTAAAATTCTGAATTACAGGGATACTTTCCAGCAAAACAGAATTTTCCTTTGAGTTGGCATAAACAACCTAAATAGCATAAATCTAGCATCCTTTTCTGATGCACTTTTCTAGTTGAGAGGCGGTTATTGGCCATAATTTTAGTGGTCTCAAAATACCTTATATCTCCTATTTGTCTCCTTTCTCATTCATGTAACAGATAGTTTTTGTTTTATAGTTTATAACGGACCATCACTTTTCCAGCTAGTCCATGCCTATTAAAACATCATATGATCCTAGGGGAAGTACGTTTAGATCTACCACCAAAGGATGACCTGTTATTTCCAAAGGACAGTTATTGACCTTGGTCAACACATGTCTCTTTGCCCCAGTTTCTAGTTGTACTAACCAGGGGTTTTAAACTTGACAATTTGTAATTTACATTGCTCAACTATCTTAGGACTAACATAACTTAATGTAGCTCAAGGATCAATTAAAACATATATAGTATGGGAAAATATTTTACCTTCGAATTCCACCATAATCGACTGGTATTATGCCTGATGATCTTCAAGAGTGGCATTAATTTTTGGAATATTATGGGCTACGTCTCCTACTATAGATGCTTCGTGAATCTGCAAAATTTGTTCAATGCCTTTATGGTTAGGACAATTCTTAATGTAATGTGGCCCTCCACAGCCCCAACATTGTGCTGGGAGTCTAACTGTTGCTTCGATTTCAATTCTGCCTGATTGCTTACCGATTTTGGGTTCATGGGGAGGTCTAGATCTAGACTAGTTTCTATGAATATTTCTATTAATCTGACCCTTAGGAGTTCCTTTGATGATATTTCTTCAATTTCCCTTATTACCAACAATAAAATTATTGCCCTTCTTGTAAGTCCATTTCTTTCCCATAACTTCTCCTTTTTGTTTTCTTTGTTGATAGCATATCCTGGCCTTTCGTATGACCTCACCCATCATTTTGGGTTATCAAACTCGATTTGCTATTCCATGAACAATGCTAAACTACTGACAAATCATTGTACTTTTGCCTTCTCTTCTCGTATGTAAGGTACATATCTATGTAAGGGGGTAAATCTGGTAATAAACTCATCCATTGTTTTCTATCCAAGCTACAGGTCATGGAACTCTTTTGCCTTCTTGTTGTAGAATTTCTCAGTTAAATATCTATCTTTAAAGTATCTCTGCAACTTTTTCGAGGTTATATTTTGTTCATTTACCCATCGTACAATTTTTACCTCTTCCCACCATAAGGTGGCCTTCCCTTGTAATTGGAAAATGGCCAAATGAGCCTTTAAGTTGTGGTCATATTCGTATAGCTGAAAATATTTATTCATGTTAATAAGCCAAGCTTCAACAGCCTCCTCTAGTACATCGTCAAAGAGTGGCGGCTTTATTTTCCAAAAATCCCCTTGCAGTTCTGTCCTCTGCCTCTTCTGTGTTTTATGCTCGGAGGCATTGTCTGACTTCTCCTCTTGATTTTCTTCCCCTCCTTCTATTTCCACATACTCGGTTCGATACTCTTGCTCTCTTGACATATGTCCATGTTCGGGGCTAGGAATCATCTGATGGCGATTTTTCTTATCGAACAGGATTTTCATAATATTTTCTTCTTCCACCATTAATATTTCATTATCTTCCCATAATCGGGCCATCTCATTCTTTAATTCATGCAGTGTCTCCAATATTGTAGGATTGGTGTTGTGAGGTTCTTCTCCTAACTGTACCCATACTTCAGGGTTGGTTTCAAGAAAAGTTGCAGGTCCTAAGCCTGTCATGTTTCTGTGAGGAACATTGTTAGTCCTTCTCATGTCCTTCTTTTTCTCGATCTTTGTACATGCACAAGACTATCAGTTAACAATAATTGTATTTAGTTATTTGTTTAGCTCTGAAGCCTTAGTTTGGTAACCTAGCTCTGATACCACTTGTCACACCTCCATAATCACAAAAATATCAAAATAAAAAAAATAATTCTATTATTTGTAATTTCAAATATGACATGGTTATAAATTATTTACAACTGTAATTAGCATATAATGAATTGTACATAGGTAAAAGACTTAATCTGTTTTCCGTATGCTATAATCCTTCCATTAATTGAGCTCTGACAGGGATTTAATTACACAAGTGATTTTCTTTATGTAATCAAAACGTTCTCAACTTTAGTCGCATAGGGCATTGGTTTGCAATTTGATTTTGTATTAATAGCATGCTCTTCCACGTAGATGTGGCAAGAGCAGGCTTCGTTCGTTCGCTCAACTGCCCACTAGCTGTACTCCTTACCTCGTTCCCCTCGCTTAATCAATGGTGTGGAAGCTCAGACTCTGATCTGACGGTTGTGCTTTGCCCTGGAAATCTTCAACGCTTTGTTTGTTGGTGATGAGATTCATTAGTCACCTCTTTTCTTCGGTGCTCGGATCTGCTCCCAGGGTTTTGGTTATGGTATGTTCGGCTCTGCGATTACGGTTTTGCTTCATGGGGGTTTGTTTAGTCCTAAGGATATCATGGCTGGTGTTGATGGCTTCACTTCCTAGGTGCCGCAAGATCTACGTAAGTTATAAGGTTTATATCCTTCTGGTATTACATTTGGATCATTGAATGTTGTCTCTTATTGACATATTTTTCATTTTGTGGTTGCAGGTGTTGTAGAAGTGGACATGGAGTACTCAGAGTTCACCATGGAGGGTTTCATGGACCTCGCTTTCGTCCTCCTGCTTCAGTCGCCTAAGGGATTATAGGTATGCCCTGCGTATCCGCGCTTATATAATAATAACAGAGTAAGAGATTCAAATGGTTGATTCAGTGCTTGTTGTTCTCAGACAGTTGGAGTATACTATGGAGGGTTTCCATATTCATAATGGTGTAAATGACCTATTAAACTTCCAGACCAGGGTTTTGGTTTCATATTAAGTCTATCATAGAGAATCGTTATGTAACAGGTTAAATTCCTTTATTGAGTAGTTTATGCAGAACTTGTTCTATCATAGTCTTCTTGATGGAAATCTTGTTTGTCTTGTGGTTTATTCGTTCAATCTCCTTCTAAAATTTTTGAGGGTTTTATGTTGCCACTTTCTAGAAATTCAATAGAATGTCAGAGTCCCTTCTCTGCGGCACTTGCACGTGTGCTGTTGTCTGGCATGTGAGGCTTGTAGCTATGGCTATCCCAGTACTTTTTTGTTGTTGTTGTTTAAAACTACAATTTAAATTGGGCATTCTTGGTTCCGCACCTTCGCGAGTTCTGGGTAGTGGTGCATTCCAAGTGCTGGGTTAATTCTAAGTTTTTGATATATCAATATGTAATATTTTGAGACTCTGATTTATGTGTAAGTTCCATTAAATCCCTAAATGCGTAGGATTTGAGGTATTCGGTTCTTTTTTTTAAGTTCTGTCATTATTCTATATATACAATGTTGGAGGCTTTCCATTTCTTATATGAAACCTTTTCATATCAAGGAGTTTATCGACTTGCGTCATAAGTCTCTGTATGTTTTTCGCGGCTGCACTTGTTATATGTATACATTATTCTTATTGCTTGCACGGTAGCTTCTTTCTAAGAATTCAAGTTTCTACTATTTGATGCACATCATTATTCTGCTTCTTGGGTTTTAATTGCCAATCTCAGGAAATGATAAAAAAAAAAATTACAATGTTCTTTTTAATTTGGAAGTAAAACAGACTTTTCTATTGTTTCTACAATAACCATCGTTTCATTTTCACTATTTCCATTCTTTCTGTTTACAAAGAATTATTTACTCACTCTTCCTTCTCATATCTAGCTAGACAATCGATCAAATTAATCATTAAGCTGTGCATGTTCAGTTCTATTTAAATTTATGCTATACCTATTTAGTTCTATTGTTGATATGATGTGCATGTTTAGTTCTATTTATCCTGCCTAACAGAAGAACAGACTAAATATTGTCTTCCTGAGTCTGTACCTAAGTGCCCAAACTTTATTTATGTAGGGATATTTGCCTCTAAGTTTCAGATATTCATGTACAATACTCATTCCAAGTATTAACTGCTACCAAATCTGAACATTCAATAAACAACTTATAACAATATCTTATTCTAGGATTTTTACCTACTTGAACTACTTTAAAAGAATAAAATTCAACTGTGGAAGTCACCTCTGTAATTTGCAGATTTCAATCCTCCCAACCATGAGACTTGCCATTAGGTCCAAGTCTCCCCCCGAGCTTGCTCATAAGACCAATGTCTTTCTGCAAGTTTTTCATACAGTGCTTTTGTTATCTGGTCACCACCAAACTTAGCTACTCTTACCGTATGACGTCTCAACATGGTTCCTCCTCCCCCTCCATGCCACCCTAGGGCTTTCTTTGCAGCATTCATAATCAGGGAGGTAGTTAGGGTTTTCTTGGCAATTGTCTTACCTAACTTCCTTGTTATGAGAAGTTATAAGATTTGTTAATACTCAAACAATTTTCTCCCTTTACTAATTAACACACATTAATACTTAATTCAAATAATAATCATAATATCCAGTTTTATTTTTACTGCAGTAAAATAAAATATTTACAGTTTTCTAAGGACATTACATCTCCCCACTGAAATCAAACATCGTCCCAATGTTTTTCGGCCACAAATAGTCCTGGAAAGGCTTCTTTTATGAGCTATTCATCCTCCCAGGTGGCCTCATTCGGCCCAAGGTGCTGCCATTGCACTTTAACCTCGGTGAAAGCTCGTTTCTGCAGCATTACTTCTCTCCCATCGTGTATAACCAGAGGCTCGACCGAGAATTTTCCTTCTGGTTCGACCTAAAAAAAATAGTATCGTGAATCAGTTTTCTATTATCATTAAAGTTTTATTTGGCTTACCTAAGAAACTTTCTTACCTGTATATCTTGCCACTGATTATGTGTTTAGGATCCTAAACATACCTTTTCAATACAGAGACATGGAAAACATTGTGCACTAGAATATGGCTGGGTAAGGTGAGTTGGTATGCCACTGGCCCGACCCTTGCCAAAATATGAAATGGACCATAAAACCGAGATGCTAACTTAGCACACCCACTCCATTGTAACGTACTCTTCTTAGCACGTACTCTCACATATACATGATCTCCTACATGGAATTCTCTAAAATTCCTTTCATGATTGATGAAGTTTGTTTTCCTATCTTGGGAAACCTTTAAGTTAAAATGCACCTTCTTAACAATTTCTTCCATTTCCATTAACATCTCAGGTCCCAACATCAGCTTGCTCTCTGGTCCCCCCCAACTGGATGGTGTTTGGCACTTACATCCGTATAAAAATTGAAACAGGCTCATTTGTAAGGATGTATGGTAGCCATTACTATAAGAAAATTCGACCAGATGTAAGTAATCTTCTCATTTCGATGGTTGTTGCATCACATTTTTTCTTAGCATATCTTCCACTAATTGATTCACTCATTCTGTCTGCCCATCCGTTTGAGGATGATAGGCGGTACTCAAGTTTAACCAAGTACCTAACCCTTCAAATAGGGTCCTCCAGAAAGTCGATGTAAAATTTACATCATGGTCAGAAATTATAGTTTTTGGCAGCACATGTAGCCTAAAATATTTTGCATGAAGATATTGGAAATCTGCACTGCCCTGAAGGTGGATTGTACTGGTATAAAATGAGATGATTTTCTTAATTTGTCTACTACCACCATTATCGAATCTTTTTTCTTTTTGGATTTGGGTAGTCCTGTGATAAAATCAAAAGAGATGGTCTCCCACTTTCATTCTGAGATTGGTAATGGGTGCAGTAACCCAACGGGATGTTGATGTTCTATTTTAACTTATTGACATTCGAGGCAGCGTGTCAAACATTCTGCTACATCCTTTTTCATACCTGGCCAATGATACTCCTTTCGGAGTGTTGTAATTAGTTTTTGGTAGCCTGGGTCTCCTGCATAGGGACTCTTATGATATTCATCCAGAATCAGGATTTTAATGTTATTTTGGTTAGGCACATATAATATTTTCTTATAATTCAGCATACCTGCAGAATCCATTTCATATCCTAGCTGATATTCGTGGTTGTTTGTGTTTTGAGCTTGTTGTCCTAACTGTTGATATTCCGAGTCCTGCTCCACTGATTCTTTAATTAATTCGTCGAAGGTAGTTCGCACTTCGCTGTAAGAAACTTCATATAGACCATGAACCTTTTGACTCAAAGCGTCAGCTATCTGGTTCTCCTTTCCCTTCAGAGGTTTGATCTCGAAATCGAATCCACTTAGAAAATCTACCCACTGGGCTTGTCTAGCATTTAAAGTGGGCTGCTTGAAGTAATATAAAAAATATTAATCAGAGTTTCAATTTTATATGCTTTCTAATTATTTATACCTCTTCTTATTAATTGATAATGAAATGTCTCACATACATTTTGATTTTTTCAAAGAGCATAGCGTAAAGATTCTACAAATTAGCTCAGAAAATAATTGAAATTTTTGCAAGATTATGATAAAATCGTGCAGAAAATTTTAAAAATCTCAGTTACATTAGGTGCCCCAAGAGTTCTTGACAGTGCCGAATCAATTTCCACTATCAGAAACACGATTCGAATAGTCTAGCGTTCTGATTTTATGAAATTTTTTTATCGGATTCCTACAAAAAATATGCCATCCAAGCAAATTTTCGGCGTCCTTATACAACTCATGCCTTTTTTCAAAACACTTACTAATTAATAATAAAATATGCCCCTCATGATAATGAAGGTCCAAGGGCAGGTGAAATGACATGGATCTGGTTCGACACCAAAGAAAAAAAGGATTATATAAATATATGTTGATATCTTATATTCTTGTAAATAATGTTTGATTTAAAAAAATTAATAATTTAAATTGGTGTCAAAGATATATTTATATAATATTGTGAAATCATTTACTTATAATTTATATAATATTATGCAAGCATTGACATATGCATAAGCTATAAATATGCATTTTAAATAAATAATTGTAAAAGCAATTATTCATATTTGTATTTAAATTAAGAATATCTAAATATGAAATATCCTCAAAAATATTATCTTTTAATATTTTAGTTATTTATTATATAAAATATGTGTTTTAATATAAATAATATAATATACATCTTATAAAAAATATTATAATTATTTAAATTAAATTAGTATTAAAATAAAGAAATTAATTAAAAAAAAACATCAACATTACTCTAATACATAAACATAGCAACAAAGGCCCATGTGAATTTGATTTCTTAAATATTAATATATATAACAAAGCAACAAAATCCCATGTGAATTTTGATTTCTTAAATATTAAATTATATAAATATTACTCTATATATATAAACATACCAACACAAATCCATGTAAATTGATTTCTTAAATAGAACCTATTTTAATATATATAAATATATATATTAATTTTATATCAATTCTAATATAATTCTAATTATAATTATAGTTTTGCCCAACACAAAAATGTATATTGTAATCTTTCTCAATACATAGAGAACTAGTTGTATTGAACTAGTTTTTGAAACTTATAATCACACTTTTAAAAAACCAAAATAAATTGGTTAGATTATAACTTAGAAACTTATGTTATTTGTATTTATGTGCATTTTGCCAACAAAATATGCTAAACAGATATCTGTTTATTATTCTAAATATATACAATATTCTTATGCTACTTCCTAATATGTAGAAAGGTTAACTGTCTAATATCTAATACTTAATTTCTATATAAACTTCATCGCTTTACGCATCATCTTCAAAGTCACATGATATAGACAAGCTACTATCACTTCTTGTAATTTCCATCCATGTCTTCCAATATAAAGTTGGCAATGACACTTTTATAAAGTTTTTTTTTGTGTAATTCAGAGTATTGTATTATATAACAAAATAGTGTACAAAACATCTGCCGTGGCAGATCGATAACAGGGAAGAGCTTAACACCATGACTAAATTGTCTAAAGCACACCACGCAGGGTGGCATTGGCTAACCTTATTCATAAACTTCGAGAGTGCCGAGACATAGCAGACCGAGACAATAACATAGGTGTACCCAGAAAAGGCCAGAAGGAGCCGAAAACACATAGAAAGAGTCAAAAAGAGCAGAGGAACAGGGGTAAAGATTAGATGTGCTTGCCCAACAAACCGATGGTATCCAGGCCCATCTGTGCAGCATGGGTGTTCACCCTAGCCTGCATTGCAGCCAGTGGATCATCATCCTTCGCCGTCGCAGTAGTGGTCTGAGGGGTCCCAGAGCCCTGGTTGATAGTATCTTTCAGCAGCTTAATCAATAGAGTGAGCTTGCGGTCGACGATATGTATGGCATCCTGCACCCTAGTAATGCGGTTGTCCAGTGCATTGTTGTAGTCGAGGATCTTGGCCATCTGTGCTTCCGTAAGGTTCACTTCTGTGATGATTTTCGGCCTCTACTTTTCAAAGGACTCCAGCTCTTTGGCGATGAGTGTCTTTGTGCGCCAACTTTCCGCTTTGGTCCTCACGAACTGAGTGGCCCTCTTAGAGGGGGTGCTTGGATCTTTCAGCCAGTCCACTTCTGCTACAACATCCTCCTCCGTGCGTCCTTGCTCTTCCTGCTTGACCTTGGCTTCCAGTTCCGCCACCTTGCGCTTGAGCTTGGCATTAGCTCGGGTTTCATACCCTCTCTGCGCTTCAGAGAGGTCCTGATTAGCTGCAGCGCAGCGACTACCACCCGCGTCCATGATTATCCCTCTATACCTTCTCCCACTACAGCAATTTTCGCTAACAGACTTGTTCTCAGCCCTCTCTTGATAAGTTGTGGGCAAAACAGGGTTGAGATATCTTGCTTTATACCTTCTCCGATTATGAAATTTCCTGAGGATAGATTTTGTCTCGCTCATGCTTTGGGTACAAATGCCATAAATGGGAAATAGGTTTGCACAGGCGAGGTCGTTGCAGGCTGAATCATAGAAGGAGTGGTTGCTCATGACTTGATTACCTTTATGCCAAGTGTGTTGTACGGTAGACCGATCGTTGCGATTATTGGATAAGGCGGGTGTGCTCTGTATTTCAGCCTGCCTATTCCTTCTGTGCTGAACTTCGATCCCCTCTGCATCTTTATGGTTTGACATAAATGCTTTAGGTACCTTGCCATGCGAGTTCCTGCCAGATGTTACGATTTGGCCATTGCTGATGCAGTTGGTTCGATATATTGAAATGTGATGATCGATCCTTGTGCTGGCATGCTGCCGCCGGGAAATCCCTTGTCCTAGTCGTCCTGTCATTCCATTACTGTGGTCATGATTATTGTTGATGCCGATGATCTTCTCATTCCGATGCCTGGCTCTGGGGCCGTCACCCCTTAGGATGAGTTGGCTTGGATGGTGTCCTTTTCTGCCAACTGTGCACATGTCACCTTAAGGATTGGGCAATTCACGTCCTGCCAACAGTTGTTCGTGATGAGGTGTGGTGTGTCAGCTCCGTGGTTTTCCAGGAAGTCGGCCAGACCATTTGCCTTTCTTCTGATGGATTGGAAGACAATGCCTCTTAGATATGCTATCAATTCCGCTATACTTTCTGTGGCTTTCGCCAGTCTCCAATGTTTGGTAACTTTACTGGTGTGTATTCCTGCTTGAAGGTGCTTTGCTGCAGAGATTGCCAAAGAAGAGTCCCCCTCCACTATGAAATTTTCTTGTCTGAGGGCTCTGAGAATCTTTAGACCTTGCTCCAGCGCTGTGAATTCTGCTTCATTGTTCGTGCATTCCCCCAACGACCTGCAAAAAATGTGGATAATATCTCCTTTGTGATTTCTGATGGCTCCTCTGATTCCGGGGATGCCTGGGTTACCCCTCGAAACTCCATCAAAATTCAATTTGAGGCAAGCTTCCGGTGGCGGTTGCCAACTGTGAAGTTGAGAAGAGGGGTGGGCTTTGTTTCCCCCGGAGGGACAAATGCTGGAGGCTTCCAGTTGAAATTTCTTTAAAATGCGTAAGTCCTTTCCCGTTGGTTTATCATTTGACTCAATTTTTCATTTTGCCTGAACCAGCTGTTTGATATTGATTAATATGGATTCTTTTGCGTATTCAATGTTACGGGTCTCTTCTGTGAAGATACGTCGATTCCTTTCTTTCCATATTGTCCAAGTAATGAGAACTGGGATGCATTTCCATATATTGTCCACTCTGTTAATCCTAGAAAAATTTCTTCTCCAGTTGGTTATAGAATCCTGAATGGAGTCCCTGTTCCGATCCGAATCTTCCATTATTGCTTCCGTCCAAAGCCATAGCTGGGATGCCCACTCACAGGAGTTGAAAAGGTGATTCATCGTTTCCTCCTCCTGCAGGCACATGGGGCGTCTTGAAGGTCCCTGAAAACCTTTTCTCAGTAGGTTCTCCCAGGTTAGAGTCTTCCTCTGCATAAGAAGCCATAGAAAAGTTCTTATTTTCGACCAATGAAAATTATCCCAGACTTTGTCGGCCCATGGCATAGTATCGGGCTGTTCTTCTCTTTCTATGATGCTCCTTGCTTCTTTCAGCAAGAACTCCCCATTACCTTTCGGTCCCCATCTGAGCTTGTCATTTTCAACCGCAATTCTAATCTTTCTTTTGAGAATTTGTTGGTTTAAACCTTGGATAGCATCATATGGTACTTCGTTGTGGTCTGGGTTAAAAACTTTCCATTCTCTCCACTCCGGATCTTCACTGGATTGGTTCCAATAATGGTTGACTCTGCTGTGGCCCTCTGTTTGGTATGTTAGCTTTAAAGGTTGGAGGGTAGGGGTGTCTAATTTCGGGGATTTCTGCCAGGCATCCTCCCAGAAGAGAGCTTGTGTACCATTCCTAATCTCCCAGAAGCTGTGACCCTGGATAATGCTTCTGTTGGCTTGAGCATGATTCCATATAGGAGATCCATTGGGGGATTCTTGCATTCTAATAAGATCCAGATTGCACCCGGTCGGCCTATAGTTCTCCTTCCAAAGAGTGGCCCATGGAAGGGACGTGTTTGAAATCCACTTCCACCAAATTTTGGCACCGCAAACTCTGTTAACAACCAAGGGATCAGCCAGATTCAGGCCTCCCCTGTTCTTTGGTCTACATAGTTTTTTCCAGGCCACCAACGACCACTTCCTCTTCTCACTATTTCCACTCCATAGGAAAGACCGCTGAATACTTCTTATTTGATCTAAGATTCCTTTTGGAGCCGGAAGGATCGATAGCATGTACTGAGGGATGGCCTGCAAGATAGCTTTCGTGAGAACTAATCTACCTGCAAAATTCAGGGCTCTGTTAGTCCAATGTTTGCATCTCCTTTCCATGTTGGCCAGGATTTTCTCCCAATGAGCCTTTTGCCAAGGTTTCAGGGTTAGGGGGGCACCTAGATATCTGGATGGTAAGGAGCCAATTTTAAACCCCAGCAGTCTGGATAGATGAGATTGAACCGCCTGATGAGTGTTGAAGAAGAAAATGGTTGATTTGAAGAAGTTTATTTCCATACCCGAGGCTCTGCTGAAGAGATGGAGAATATCTCTGTATTCTGTAGCTTCTTTCACAGTGGGGGTGCCATGTAACATGGTATCATCCACGAATTGTTGATGCGTGGTGGCAAGACAGGATCTGATAGGTTGTAAGCCTTTGATTTGGCCATCTGCTTTCCTCTTGGCAATTAATCTGCTTAGTCCTTCCATTAGAATGACAAACAAAAAAGGGGATAAAGGGTCCCCTTGTCTTATGCCTATTGAAGGGCTGAAGGGCGTGGAAGGAGTTCCATTCACCAGAATAGAGTATCTCGGGGATTTAATGAGTGCTAAGATCCATTTGATCCATGGCTTGCTGAAGCCAAAAGCATCTAAAATTGCTTCCAGGTAAGTCCAACTCACCTTGTCATAAGCTTTAGAAAGGTCCAACTGCATTAGCATTCCAGCTTCTTTCCTTGAGTGAAGAGAGTGAATCATCTCCTGTGTTAGCAAAATGTTGTCTAGAATCTACCTTCCTTCCACATAGCCTGACTATTCTTGCGAAATGATGCCCGAGAGGATCATCTTCAACCTGTTGGCTATTACTTTTGATATGATCTTGTATATGACATTGCAGAGGGCTATTGGTCTGAACTTTTCCGGAGTGTTGGCTTCCTCTCCTTTGGGAACCAGAGAAATGAAAGTAGAATTGAGAGATTTAAGGATAGTTTTAGATCTTCTTGAGTCTTCCACAATCTCCCAAATTTCGTTCTTGACAATTTTCCAGCAGGCTTTGTAGAAGTTGATGGTGAATCCATCTGGACCCGACGCTTTGTCATTAGGCATGTTCCTGACTGCTTCCTCAACCTCTTCCATAGTGATCGTCTTTCTTAGGGCCCAATTCTGCTCCTCTGTGATTGAGTTGGGAATGGCATTGGTTATTTCTTGAATGGCCGCCTCCCTGTTGATCTCCGGTTCTCGCGCTATGTTGCTAAAGTGATCTGAAAGTAGAGCTGAAATATCATTGTGATTTCTGAGGATTTCTCCTTCACTATTCTTCAGCTCCAGGATTTTGTTGGCACTTCTGTAATCCATGGCCGATCTATGGAAAAATTTAGTATTTTGCTCTCCTTCCTTTAGCCATAGGATTCGAGATTTCTATTTCCATAATGCCTCTTCCTGCTTGCATCTATTGTGCCATTGTTGGGTGAGCTCTTTCTCTTGTGCATCCGATTCCTCATCTCTACAACCTGCCATCCCATCCTTGTGAATTTGTTCCAGTTTTTGTTCAATAATTGCTTTTTCCTGAAATATATTCCCAAAAACTGTTTTGTTCCAGTCTTTTAATTTCAATTTGATGTTTTTAGTTTTTTTTGCAGATTGAACATTTTGGAGCCTTCTTCATCTAAAGGTTTCGTCCACCACTTTTCCACCATGGGGAGGAAATTAGGGTGTTCGATCCAAAACTTTTCGAATTTGAAGGGTTTGTTCCTGGGGGTTCCTGGAACCTCGACTATGAGAGAGATCGGCCAGTGGTCCGATCCTCCACTAGGAAGAATACTAGACTCAACAATCTTGCCATCTAAATAGTAAGTTCTCCGAAACTAGAAAGCGGTCCAGTCTTGAAGAAATCAGCCTTTCACCTCCCCTTCTGTTGTTCCAGGTAAAGTTGCCATGTTTGGGGTGAATATCCACTAATCTTGCATTATCAATAAAGTCTTTGAACTGTTCTCCATCCCTGTTAAGCTTCCGGAGCCCTCCTTTTTTCTCCAGGAGGGAGGTGATCATATTGAAGTCCCCTCCCAGGATGGAGTTTGCATTAGGGTGTCTATCCATGAGTTCATTTAAGGATTCTAGGAATACAAGTTTATCTTCTAACCTCTGAGGACTGTAGATATTGATGCATAGGAAAGAGGCAGAGTTACCTGTAGGTTACATCTCCATAGCCAAGTAGTTCTTGCTGGCTTCAGCTGCGACGACCTAATATCGTCTGGTGTCCCAAAAGGTTGCTAAGCCTCCTTCACGCCCTTTGCTTTCTATCTCTAGGACTTAGAAGTTCCTTCCTAATTTGACTCGTAGCTTTTCTATGAGCGCTTTGTTGCATTTCGTTTCTTGTAAAAATAGCATATCTGGATTGTATTTTTCCATCTTTCTCTTTAGTAGCCTTTGTTTATTTTGGCTATTCATCCCTCGTGCATTCCAGGATACAATCTTCATGATTAACTAGATTTTAGGAAGGACAGGTACTCACTTAACTGCTTTATCTGACCTGCATTGATCAAGATCTCCCCCAGCTCCTGCAGTTGTTCTCCATTTGATTTGCGGCCTCTGCGGCGTTTGTGTATTGAACCTGACATTTTTCCTAGTGATGTTTTGTGCTGAAGGTTACCTCCTTTGATGATGCCTAGTTTGTGCTTCTGTTTCTCTATGATTGCTTTTTGTCGTTCTATGAAGAGGTCCTTGACCATCCTTATCTCTTCCTCCGGTACTGCTTCAATCCTGTTGGCTTTCCATTTGTCCACTAGTGTTGTTAGGTCTAAACCTTCCATTGCGAGTGTTTCTTATAGTTCCTGATCCTCACTTCCCGCTTCACTAGTTAACATCTCTGTTTCGTAATCCGACTCCTCTGTTCCGTCTTGCATTTGGACTTCATCGCTGGGGATTCCTGTTTCTTTACCTTCCGCTGGGGGTTGTTCCTGTCCTTCTTGCTCTGCTTCCTTATCCGTGGGGTTATTTTTTCCTTCTGAGTCAGTCTCCAGGTCCAGGTATTCAAAAGGATTACTGAAGAGGTTTTTCCTTGTGTCTCCTCTTATATTCCTTCTTCTGTTGGCCCTTTTCCTGTACTTTGGTTTGATATAGTTGTTTTCGTCTTTGTTGTTCTGGGTTTTGTCTTCTTCTACTTCCTTTCTGTTCAGAGGACAGTCCCTTATCAGATGTCCATGCTCATGACATTTCCGACACCTGAAGGGTATTTGTTCATAATCTAACGCTTGAAAATATTCTTCATCCCTGTACTCCAACCATACCCCTTCATGAAGTGCTCCAGATACATCCATTTCGACACAGATTCTTGCATAAGAAGTGTATCTTTTCTGTAGGGTTCCTTCCGATGCTTTGACAAACTTTCCTAGCTTGTCCCCTATTTGCTTTAAAGCAGTCAACCCCCAGTAATCTATCGGGAGAGAGAAGAGTTTTATCCATACCAGGACTTGAGTGAAATATTCTTTTTCCGGGACGAAGTTCGGCTGCCATGGTCTCATGTATAAACCTGCTGAAGCTAGAAAATACGGGCCACCCTCGAAAACCTTGTCTTTGTCTTCAATACTAGTAAAGACAACAGTGAAAAACCCTTTTTCTCCTAGATGTAACTGCACATCTCCTTTTGGTTTCCACATCTGCTTGATCCATTGGCAGAGAGTCCTTTCAGTTGGCCAGATTCCCATGAATTTGCAGATGATGGCATGTTCAGCCATGTGCTCCCTATAGGTCTGGATTTCCGGGTCAGAGATTGTCACCCGTAGACTTTCAGTTTTCTTTGGCTTACAAGCACTGCTTGTGGCTTGGTATCTATTGGGGGGCACTCTGGACTCTCCCTCCTTCTCTGGTTGCTTCTTACTATTGTCTTTTTGTCCTTTGTCTGCTTGCGGTTCAGCTTCCTCCTTTCCTGAGGGCTGACATTTTGCAGTGGTTTTGTCTTGATTGCTTCCCCTATTCTGCTCCTCTGAGATCCTGACTTCTGCTGAGAAAATAGTCTTGTCAGACATCATTGGTGTCTTCTCCTTTTTGTCTCTTCTATTCAGCAGTGAGCTATTCTGACCTTCTATTCTGACTCCTTCCTTCATGTTCTGATGTCGTTTCTGCAGGATAATCTTCTTGAAAGTAGGGGTCCCACTGGACCCCTCTGCGCCCATCCAGTCCGACAGCAAACGCCCCTTTCGAAACAGTGCTGCCAGTCTAGATTTGTGGTTCTCCAGGCCTGTAACAGTCACTGCCCAGGCGGAAAACTAGTTCAAAACCTAAACCCTAACCGTCGCCATGAGAGCTCTCGCAGCTTCTCTATGATTTTCATTGTAAGAAGTCACAAGTTTTCAATTTGTTGCCATATTCATCTTGGGACACTTTTATAAATTTGGCAATGACACTTTTATAGTTTTCTGTTAGAGAGAGCCTTTTACAACAGATTTGTCAATTTGGTAGACCCTAGCCTTCTGTGGTATGGACATGACTGCAGCAATGAATATATTCAAAAAAATTGGCTGACGCCCTTGGCTGTTGTTAACGGTTCAGTACGTGTTCCGAGTAACTCTTTTAAGCATACCTAAACTGGCAAGCGACAATCAAAGCACATGCTTCTTCTATACTATATTATATATATATATATATATATATTAATAAGAATGGCCATAATCAAAGAAGTTCTATGATATAATGTATTTTAATCAAAGAAGTTATATGATATAATGTATTTTTAATTACAGTATGTGATCGTGTTGAAAGATTAGTCAACTTTTCTCTATAATGTGTTTTCTTTGGATTGTACTCATTTTGTTATATTTCTGCAGGTCCTGATCGTTCCTCTCCGAAAAAACTATTTGAAAATATTCAAAATGTGTTCGTTAAATTTTATTTCAATTTGTTCCTTCAACTCTATTTAATTTTTTATTGGCACGTAAATTTTTTATCTATCCAAGAATTCTGACGATATCGTTAGTATCTTATATATTTCTTAACAAAAACAAATACAATATCGTATTTCAAAAACAAGCTGAATTGTGTTTAATTCCTCGAGGAGAGTTTAGCAGCGTCGGTGCTATCACACTTTTGTTTTAGGTATGCTTTTAGTTATGGAGCGAAATGAAGTATTTTGAAAATTTAAGATGAAATATTTATAGTTAAATTATAAATTTAAAAAAAATAGTGTATAAAATAACTTGAATTAAAATGTGCTAATATAATTTAAATGAAAATAATAATAAAAAAATGGTAAACAAAATATTTTGTATTTATTAATTTTATGAGAATATTTTTATAATGTTTTTTTATTGTGTAAAATTATATTTTTATTAAATGATTGTTAAATGTGTATGGCCAAGTAACTCACCGCTTTTCCATATGGATTAAACACATATCTATTTGTAGATCTTTTCTGATCTAGATCTCCAGCGCAGTCTATATCAACAAAGCCATGGATGTCCAAAACTATGTCCAATCTTAGTCTTCTTTGGTAGAACATACCATAATCACTAGTGCCATACAAATATGTGAAAACTTGCTTCACTGTTGTCGGATGCTCATTTCCTAGTTTTGGCATAAACCTGCTCAATGCTCCCACTGCATGTGTAATGTCTCGTTTAATACAGACCGTTGGATACATCAGGCTACCTACAACACTTGCGTATGGAACACAACACACATCCTTTTCCTCTTCTTATGTCTTGAGACACTATTCAAGAGATAACTTTACATTTACAGGAATATGAACCTTCACCGATTTATTATCATACATATTAAACCTCTGCAGTATTGTCTCGACATACTTCCTCTCTATGCTCGATCTAGTTTAATTTCCATGTCCAAAGTATAGTTTGCAACACCAAGATCCTTCATGTTGAATTTCAAGGATAATTCGGTCTTCAAATCCTAGATAATTTCTTTTTCATTTCCAATCAACAATATATCATCCACATATAAGGTCAAATAAATAACACGACCACCAATTAATTTTAAAATACACACAGTGATCCTCTTTGCTTCTCGTGAGGCCAAGTCCCTGTATATATGTATCAAATTTTTGATACCACATTCTTGGTGACTTTTTAACCCATGCAAAGAATTTTTTAACCTCCATACCAGTTCTTTCTTACTCTTAACCACAAAGCTTCCTCTTTTCCTGATCTCATTTAATTGCCATGCCCAAAATATAGTTTGCAACACCAAGATCTTTCATGTCGAATTTGGAGGACAATGGGGTCTTCAAATCGTGGATAATTTCTTTATCATTTCCAATTAGCAACATATCATCCACATATAAGACCAAATAAATAATCCGGTCACCAATTAATTTAAAATACACATAGTGATCCACTTTGCTTCTGGTGAAGCTAAGTCCCCATATATATTTGTATCAAATTGTTGATACCACATCCTTGGAAACTACTTTAACCCATATAGAGACACTTTTAACTTGAATACTAGTTATTTCTTATCCTTCACTAAAAATCATTATGTTGCTTCATGTAGATCTCTTCTTCCACATCCCCGTTAAGAAATGTTGTCTTCACATCCATCTGTTCTACCTCAAAATCAAAATTAGCAACAATAGATAAAAAATCTAATAGAAGCTAACTTAGCGACAGGAGAAAAATATCACCAAAATCAATTCCTGGCACATGCGAGCAACATTTTTATACCAACTAAGTTTTATATTTCTCCACTTTTCCTTCTGCATTCATCTTCTTCGTAAACACACATTTTCTTCCAATCTATTTCTTTCCAACTAATAACTCTCTTAGATTCCAAGGCTCAATTTTGTCCAAAGATGCAATTTCATAAAATATTGCATCTTTCCAAAGTTTTCCATCCTCTGAATCTACTGCCTCCCTGATAGTTCTGAGATCATCATCGGTGAGAGATATAGAAAAATTTGAACAGAAAGCAAATGGACTATACCTTTTTGGCTACCTTCTCTCTCGAATTGATATTCTCAAAGAAGGATTTTGTGGCTCTTCATTTTCTGATTCTTGTTATACTGTAGAGTCTAATTCTTCCTCCACTAGCTCAAACTCTATATTCTCAAGTTCCTTTGGTAGGAATTCATGTTTAATAACATATTTCACATCTCTAAACACCACATCTTGGTTGTAAACAATTTTTCTTGTTTCTGGGTTCCAAAGCTTATAATCTTTTAAACCATCCTTACACCCAATAAATATGCAACTTTCATATTTACTATCCAACTGGGTTATTTTCTCGTTTGGAACATGTACATTTGTATCACAACAAAATACACTTATATGTGAAAGAGAGGGTTTCTTAGGAGTCCATACCTTATGTGGAGTCTTATCCTCTAACGCTGATGAAGGTGATATGTTAACCGGATAACATGCAGTGTCCACTAGCTCTTCCCAAAACATTTGTCCTAACCTGACACCACTGAGAAAGATTTTTGCATTTTCCATCATTGTCTTGTTCATTCTTTCTGCAACTCCATTTTGTTGAGGTGTATATGGAATACTTTTCTATCGTGTTATACCACACTTCTTACATAACTCTTCAAATTCCTTCTTGTAGAACTCTCCACCATTATTTACCCTCAACACCTTGATCTTCTTCTTTGTCTAATCTTCCACTGGAGCCTTAAATTCTTTAAACATGTCAAAGACTTCAGATTTCATTAAGGGAATTTTGAGGTCTAAAATGGACCTCCTAAGAAGAATTTATAAACAAAATAAATTTTATAAGAAACAATAGGATACAAGATGATGATGTCAACCATGGGGGATGATTCACCATTTTTGGAGTAAAAAACTAAAATGATTAAAAAATAATAAAATAATAAAAGTATTTTTTCATCTCATATTGTGAACTTATCTCTCTAAGGGTTTACTCAAATTTTCAATGGGAGTACTTGTTGAATGCATAATTTAATTCTTCATCCAAGGAGTACCTATGTTGCATACTTTTGATAGTTCGTACTACACGAAAAATGATAAAAACATGAAAAAACATTATTGCAATCACATGTTGCATGTATTTCTCATTTTTTGCGTAGCATGGTCTATAAAAAGTATGCAACATGGGTACTCCTTGGATGACGAATCAAATTATACATTTAACGAGTGCCTTTGCTCGAAATTTGAGTAAGCCCAAAGGGAGATAAGTTGGAAATACGAGTTGACAAAATAGTTTTTTCATTTTTCCCTCCAAATTTTGATGATGTCGTCTAATCGTATTTTATTATTTCCACTATTATTTTATAATTTCCTTAGGAGGCTCATTTTAGACCTCAAAACTTCCCTAATGCTTCTTAAGGAAATATATCAGTGTATTCCTTGAGAAGTCATCTATAAAGGAGATATAGTACACATGCTTACTGAGTGATGGAATCGATACCGGTCCAAACACATCAATCTGCACAAGCTCTAATATCTCTTTCACACTCTTAGAATGAGAGGGGAAACTCACCCGATTCTGCTTCCCATATACACAATGTTCATAGAAATCAAAATCCAAAGAGAAATTAGACATACCTTCTACTATACCATTATCATGCAGTATTCAAAGGTCCTTCTCTCCAATATGTCCAAGCCTTTGATGCCATAACATGGTCTTTTCTCTAGAGACCACTAGGTTTTTTACTCCACATTAACAGATTACACAATTGTTGTACCCATCAATAGTATTGTTACCCATAAGCTTATATAGAGTTCCAATCTGAAGTCCCTCTATCAATACTAGTGTTCCCTGAACCATCTTCTAGGTATCTTTCTTAAGCATCATTTTTACACCTACATCATGCATCTTGTTTACATAAATGAGATTTCTGGCCAATATAGGAATATTTAGAACACTAGGAAGTGTTATAATCCTTCCATCTTGTAACTTCATCTTGATTTTTCTACGCTCGATGATTCTAGCCTTCCTATCATCCGCTATGAAGATATCACCACCATCATATTTCTCATACTTGTAGAACCACTCCCTATGGGGAGTGAAGTGAAAGGATGCATTTGATTCAATCAACCATGCATCATGATCTACATGTGTACTTAAAGAAGAAGCCAAGTACACATCCCCACCTTCACCTGAGATGGTTTTTTCCTCTGCAAAGCGGCATCATGAGATCCTTTTCCTATCTATGGAACTTTAGATCTACATTGCTTTTTGTAGTGACCTTCCTTTCCGCATTTCCAGCATACCTTTATAGGTTTTCCTGGAGAATTAGATCTCCCTCTAGATTTAGATCTCCCACTTGAGGACTTACTTTTATTTATGTTCTAGGACTGTCCTTGTACAGACAAGGCATATCCATTCTATCTCTCCATATTTTTTCATCTCATCTCCTGCGATAGCTAGGATAAGAATATTTCATCAAAATTACATGTAGCTGTATTGCTACCTATTGTAACAACCAAACTATCTCAAAAATCTTGTAGAGAACACAACAAACTGATACACTCATCTTCATCTGAAATTTTTGTATCAACAAATAACAACTATCTTACCATAGTATTAAAGGAATTTTGTTGCTCCATCAATGAGTCTCCATCCTTCATCCTCTAGTTATACAACTTTTTGCGCAAGAAAAATCTATTCACCAGAGACTTACATTGGTACAAAATCTCTAACTTGAGCCACAAATCCTTCACTATAGCTTCCCCTGATATATTAAAAAATACTGAATCTGAGATACACAACCATATTTTTCTCTTTGAATTTTGATCCAACTTTTCCCAGTATTTTGCTGAGATTTTCATTGGTTTAGTTCCCGATTTACCGCGATCCAGTGATCTTTATCCACTAGAAGATCCTCCAACTTGAGCTTCCACAACTCAAAACTATGACCATTAAATTTCTCAATTTCTATCTTTCCATTGTTTCCCATCTCCTTTCACCACAAGAATCGATCCCGCAGAACTCCCGCTGAACATGGTCTACCACAACCCAAGAAAAACCCCTCAGCGGCATAGGTGTTCCCTTGAAGCTGAAACATATTTGATATACAAGTGGGTATGTGTTTAACCTACTTGGAGGAGCAATCAGTTGGATGAGTACCAAGAAATCAGCTTATCAGGTATGATCCTAATAAGAAATCAAAGGCCAAAGATCACATTGATGACTTCTACTTGAATCCAAGGATGTTAGAGGTATGCTTTGATGATGTTTCTTGTAGATTATTCTTGTACACTCTAGAATGTAGAGCATTAGTTTGATATCATAGCCTTTTGTTGAATTCAATCCATAATTGGAGTGAGTTTAAAAAATTATTTGTAGAAAAATAATTTGATGATAAAACTATAGCCATGTTACTTAAAGAAATCAAAAACATCAAAATGGGGGATAAAGAAAAGGTTAAGGATTTCAATGAAATATTTACACATGTTTTGAACATATTAACCAATGATGTACAACCACATGATTCAATTACTAAAGATTATTATATTGCTTCCTTTACCACTAATATTTCCATTTTTTCATGTGTGCTGCAAAAGATGCTTTGGCTCTTAAGTTTGCACAAGAAATTACTGTTGAGAAGGAATTAAGGTCTATTCGGCTCTTTGCTAATCAACATGATTCAAAGGAATCCATAGACACTACTAAGAAGTCCCAAGCCTCTTCTACTAATGCTAAATAGAAATATCCTTTTGGCATGGATAGCTTGAATAAATCCTTGACGTTGTTAACCAGCGAAGTATTTGAACTCAAGAGGAAGTTAAATGAGGCTTCTAGGAATAACAAGTATTTTAAGTTGTTTCTCAAGAAGACCATCAGTCAACCGACTAAATCTACCCAAACATTCAATGTTATATTTAATGTTGAGAACTTGTTCATGGAAAACTACTATAATTTTAATCAAGAAGCACATTAAGAGGAAACATGTCCTCAATGCAAACACAACATGAATGTTATGGTTTTTAATGTTATAGAAATTTTGTGAATAAAAGAGCATTTAGAGTGAACTCAAGAGGCCGGTGAACCTACCTCAATAGAGGAAAAGTAAAATGTTGGTGATTTGATTTTCACATTTGATCTCATATTGAATAATGATCGACAAGGTGATAGTGAGCCCCGAATGGGTGATACTCGTCCTCAACAACCTGCTTAGAAATATAGTTTGAGGACAAAAGGATTGGTGCTTGAGAAATATGTAACTAAGATATCGTTAGAAAGATATTACCTCCTAGTAATCCTACTGAGGCCACCCGGAATAAATATGGAAGTACACAACCTCGGAAGAATTATTCTGGAAATAATAAGAATAATTTTGTCAACCGTGAGGCATCAAACAAGATCACACTGCCTACCACTTCAGCACACCCTATCCATGATGAAGATAAAAATTACAATATTCTTAAATATGTGAAGAAAACTTGTGTAATTATTTCCATATTTGAGTTATCTAAGTTGGAAGAGCAACATAAACCGATCATTCAAACATTTGCATGACAAGCTCTGTCTAATAGAATGAGTTTTTCTTCCCAAGCCTCATCTGGTAAGTCTCCTACCATTCTTAAATAAGTCTTTAATAGAACTAACATAAATTAGAGATCCAATTCCTCCTTTTCTTTTAATTTTATAGATTTTTAATTATAATGTCCATAATTTCCTAGTTGATTATGGTGCCTCTACAAATGTCATGGCTTTATCTGTTACAAACAAAATCAATGCTAAATGGGAAAATTCTAATAGCAAAATCGTACAATTAGATAAATATTTAGTACAAGAAATTGGTGAGCTTAATAATGTTATAATCCAGTTATCATCAGATCAAAGGGTTCACCAATGTATTCATATTTTCATTGTAGACATTCTAGAAGCTTATGGCTTCATTTAAAGTATAGATTCATATAGAAAGTTGCAAGGATAATTTTCTATAAACTCGTTGGATTTTTGGCTTCGATATATATGCAAGAATAATATCTGAGTAGAGAGTGAACCTTCCATGAAGCACACCATCATTTCCCTTGAAGCATCTAATGAGCCTATCAGTTATGCACAAGTAATTTTCGAAGATTGTTTTTCAGAAGTTGATAATGCATGTTATCTTATGAAAGCATCCCCTATACCACCAGATACAAAGTTGTGTTATGCAACCAACTCACAGATAGATAGATCAAAGACTTAAAAGTTATCATCTTCAAGGGGAGAACCTCACTTACATTACATAAATGAACAATTATTATATGATACAAACGACAAGACCTCTTTTATATATATAAGATTCTAAGGGGTCATAATATAATTAGAGCCTACATAATAATAATAATGTAAGGGCACAACAATAAAAATAGTGGGCTTTTATGGGGCACAATAATAACAATATGGGGACTACATGGGCACAATAATAAAAATTAGGGGGATACACTAACAACAACAATAATGGGCTACAATAGTACTATAGAGACCTATCATGCCCCTTTCCTTCAAAAACAATTTTTCTTTAACACTTGAGTAGTTCTGAACACTTTTGTATAAAATTCTCATCCTCCCGTGTGCAATATTCAGCAGGTAACTTCTTCAACTTAATTAAATACTCTAAAATTGATTGAATTCATAGTTGTCGAGTTCTTTCTTCCATGGCTACTTCAGGTTCCAATACGATTTTTCATTCCTTGTCAAGTTCTGGAAATATTGTTTGAACTCGTAGCTTATCACGTATAACCTTATTTAAGCATGAAACATGGAAGACTCGGTGCACTCGGGAAAATGCAAGAAGCTCCAATTTGTATGCCATAGTACCAATATTTTGCAACACCTTGTAAGGACCATAGTACTTTGGTGATAATTTATTATCTCTCTTAGCTTTCTTGAGGGACATTTGTTTGTATGGTTGTAGCCGCAAAAACACCCAGTAGCCTACAACAAAACTTCTCTCACTGTGATGTTGATTTGCCTATTGTTTCATTCGATTATGCACTAAAGTGAGGTTATCTTTTAAGAGTTGGAGAAATTTTTTTCATGCCCGATGTGATCTTCCACTGCTTGAACATCAGAATTTTCTCTTAAATATGATGTGATGGACAATGGATTATATCCATAAAGTGCCATAAATGGGGTCATTTTTGTTGAGTATGGAAGGAAGTATTATACCTCCATTTAGCTAGAGGTAACCACTTAACCCATTATGTTTATTTATGAGAGACAATTAAGCGAAGATATACTTCTAAACATTTGTTCATTATCTCCATTTTCCCATCAGATTGAGGATGATAAGGTGAGTTATGAGCTAATTCAATGCCCAGACAAGAAAATAATTATGTCGGAGAAGTCTAGTGAAAATGGGATCTCTATCACTTACAATAACCATTGGGTTTCCATGTAGCTTTTGAATTGTTTCCATAAATGCAATAGAAATTTTATTGACATTAAACGGATGAGATAATGCATAAAATTGTGCATACTTTGTAAGTGTATAAAATACCACCACGATGACACTCTTTCCTTCAGACTCATGTAAACTTGTGATAAAATCCATTAATACCTCCTCTCAACATTGACTTGGAATGACTAAAGATTGTAATAGACCCGAGGTCTTAATTGTCTCAACTTTATTTTGTTTGCAAACCAAACATTCTGCCACACAATTTTACCACCTTTGTACCACAATGAGTCATATATAAACCATCTTTGTACCATAATGAATCATTTTTCCAGTTAAATGTATGAGATGCACTAGGATCTTGCTGTAACGTTTGAATGAGTGTCCATACTTCATCATTATTCCATTCATCCCTTGCTTTGGTTATTAACTTTTGTTCGATAATATAAATGGCACAAAGCAATGCTTCCACGACATCATCCTTTCTTGAGGGTGCATCTGCAACAACATTTTGCTTCCCTTTTTTGTAGATGATTTTAATGTCATAACCCAACATCTTTGTGACCCATTTTTTGTTCTCTTCTGATCACAATATTTGTTCCAAAAATTATTTAAGACTATCATGATCTATTTTTACCTTGAATTTCTTCCCATTAGGTAAGCCCACCTTTCTTTAATTCATATAGTATTACCAACATTTCCTTCTCATAAATAGGTTTGTGTAAATACTTTCCTTTGATTGGATGACTTTCAAAAGCAATAGGTCTTCCTTCTTGCCTTAAACCAACACGAATTCCATTTCCTTAGGCATCACATTCAACAATAAAGATTTTGTGAAGTCTGGCATAGATAAGACTAATGCTTGGCACATTACCTATTTAAGGTGTTCAAAGACCTTTGTTTCTTCTGGATTCCAAGAAAATGCATCTTTCTTTAGTATTGTTGTTAAAGGTGTTGTTATTCTCCCATAATCCTTAACAAACATGTGATAATACCCTGTCAACCTGAGAAATCCCCGAATATGATTTATGGTTATGGGGATTTTCCACTCCTTAATGGCTTTAATTTTTTTAGGGTCTACCTTAACACCCTCATGAGATACAATATGACCTAGATATTCCACCTTCTATTCTCTAAAGAAACATTTGGAGGTTTTTTCATATAATTGTTTCTCCTCCAATAGTTTGAGCACCGTGTCAACATGTTGAACATGATCTTTCCAAGTCCTGTTGTAGATTAGTACATCATAAAAAAATACTAACACAATTTTTCTAAGGAAGGGTTTGAAAATGGAATTCATGAAACCTTGAAATGTGGAAGGCGCATTGGTAAGGCCAAAATGAATGACCAAAAATTCATAATTACCCTCATGAGTTCGAAATTATATTTTTGGAATGTCTTCAATGTTCATTCTAATTTTTTGATATCCTGAATGAATATCCAACTTGGTGAAGTAAATTTCTCCATATAATTAATCTAAAAATTCATTAATAACAAGAATGGGAAATTTATCTTTAATAGTGAGCTTGTTAAGCTCCATATAATCCATAAGCATGCACCATGATCCATCTTTACTGTGAACCAATAATACTGGAGTAGAGAAAGAAATTTGACTAGGTTGAATTATATCGGCCTCTAGCATTTCTGCAACCATACGTTCAATTTCACTCTTTTGGACATAAGGAAATTTGTAAGTCTTAATATTTGGAGGAACGCTTCATGGAATCAAATGAATAGAATGATCAGGATCACGAATAGTAGGGAAGCCTTTGGGAGTCCCAAATACCTTGGAATGATTGTTGAAGATTTTTTGGAGATCGGGAGAAATAGATGGATTTGATGTTTGAACCTTTAGTGAGCATACTTGTGCAATTACATCTCATTGTTGTCTCTTTAGAAGTGTTTTCATTCCATTAGAGCTAGTTATATTTCTTGGTTTCTCCATGATACCCATTAATTCAAATTCCTTTCCTTCCCAAAAAAAATTCAAGAAAGCACCACCGATTTGAACGGAAATCATTGGACAATTCAATACAAATTCCCCCATGGCTAGCTTGATATTATGACACTTTCCATAGTAATTTATAGTTCCTCCATTTGCAACCATCACTTGATACTTTGGTGTTGGATATAGGAAGAAATTCAATTCCATTGTTATCTTATAATGAATAAAATTATGGGTACAACCTGAATAAATCAACGCTATTACCTTTTTCTTTTTGATATGTACTTCTATATTGATAGTTTGTGGAGTGGTAATTCTTCCCAATGCATTACAAGATATGGTTAGATTCACTTCGTCTTTCTCTGGGGTTGGTTCTATTATGCTCCTATACCAATAGGTGTCATATTTCATGATTGACTGGTTAAAATCCCTAATATGTTCATCCTTTCCCTGCTGCAAAGGTTTTCCATATTTTGAAAAGATCAAAAATCTAAAAAATGAAAAGAGGGTATGCCACAAAAGAAAAATCAAAGGGCAAAAAGAATGAAATGGTCAAGAAAATGAAATAAATCAACCCCAATCAAATAGACCAGGAAAGTGTGCAAGTCCAAAATGCCACTACTATTCTCTTTTTGCAATAAGCTGATGATGTGCAACCTCTTGACTGATGCCACCATTGATGAATGGCCAAATAGCTCAATCTTGGCTAGTTCATGTCTGAATTTACTTGTCTTAGAGATAGAGAAATAATACTGTCCAAATTGTTCAATCTTGGCAGGTAGATAGATAGGTAGAGAAGCAAAGGAGCTCAACAGTTAAAGTTGAGCCCTTGGATGTTACAAGGGTAGATTTAGAAATAATTTCAATGAAAAGAAAAAAAAGATTGAAAGGGTCTGCTAGTCCAAGTGCACCCATAGAAAAAGAAGAAAAAATGCTAGGTACAGTAGGCTGGGTAGGCAGTTTTGGTGTTGCAGAAGCATGCTTATGGTTAATTTTTTTTCTCAAAGATGTTCATCTTATTGTTATCATAAGTACCATGGCAGTTGTTTTGTTACAAATCAAGTGAGGCATGACTAACTTCCCTTCACACTTCTCCCAAAATCACTTACTAACCTTCCCCCAAGGATATTGAGATCTGCTCAATACTCCCAAATCACCCCACCTCATTTCATGAAGAGGCCTAAGTAAAACCACATTCTTACTGAAGGCAAGAAACCACATTTCTTGTGTAAAAAATTTTCTCCTAAGCTTGAGTTGTTGAACTTTATAACTTAGTGCCTGTTCTTTTCATAGATTCATATTGACCATTAACATTATTATACGAATCCCATATATTCCTTCCCTTTCCCGTATTTTATATATATATATATATAATAAAAACAACAAATTTTATTATTCCCATCCCGACTAGCTATAACTATATGTCATTCTTTAAATAGAATTATATGTTTATTCAAAACCTTATAATAACCATCCCCGTGCATTGTTTTGGAATCAATTAACCTCATGTTAATTGATTAACAAATCACCCCACCACCAATCATATCAAGCCTGAAAAACATTAAAATGATGATTTAATTACATGGGCCCCCGCGTCGTAACCCTCCGTCACCTCCAACAAGCGCCAACCATCAGATCGACGCTCTCCCATCGGACGACTCCAGATGATATCGTGCCCCATCTCGCCGTTGTACTTTAACTCCCGGGGAGTTGGCGGTATTACCGCCTTACCGGGGACACGCGGCGCATTCCCGCCATGCTCGCTACCTCTCCGCCTCAAACCACTTTGGCCCATAAGCGGTACGGGCTGATACCACTTACTGCCCTCTCGTTAACCCCGCTCGCTGATGTCATCGCCACGTCATCTCCAGATCAGCGTCCCATACCCCTGCGTCACGACAAAACGTCACATCCCGATGACATCATTCGACCAAAGAGCGCCAAAAAGCCCTGCAAAGCCATTTTTTGTTAAAAACTCGTGAAAGTGTAATTTTCACCCATTTTCATTCGGTTTTTCCGCGAAACTGTTGCATGCAAACTACGTCTAGTTCATTGCTCAAAGCTTAGAATCCGCCACCCAGCCAACAAAGTTCAACATCTTTCTCTCCAGCTCGTCTTGCAACCTGCAAAGTACACAGTTCACCTTTAAGGTCAGGTATTTATCTCAATTCTCTTCCCGAACCCTGTAAATTTCAGATCTTCTCTGTAAATTTTCCCAAGGAGCCAAATTCAAGTTAAATTCAACCTACTGCCTTCATACAAATATACCCAGAATTGTTGTTTAGACCAGTTTTACACAAAAACTTGACCTCCAGTTGAAAACACAGTAAACAAGCATGGAAGCCCCTGCGGCCTTCAATATTTCTCCGCTCAATGCGCCGCATAAAGACCTAGAGTGATTACCCTTGGTTGAGAAATTTTCAAATTAAAGACTTAACCGGTGACAAAAACCACCTCCAGGCATTTTGTGAAATTAGGAACAGTCATCGAAGTAACTCTGATCTCTATGGAATATGGGAATCCAACCTGCCCATGTACTACCTCCCCTCAATCAATGTTTTCCTAGATATTATCCACCTATACTGTGTCAATTATGAACCCACCCAGAGAGTAGTTATGACTCCATCTGGAACTGTCCTCTTTTATATAACTCCTCAGTCCATCAATGAGATGTTACACTTCAAACCCACTCAGCCTCTGGCTCCTCTTTCTATGGGATTCTTGCTTGAGCAGGGCTCTAAACTGCCCAATTCAGAGATAACCTATATTTCTCAAACGTTTACGAGACCAGAGTGCCAGCCCAAAGTCCCACCTCCCTATGTGCATGTCTAGTTCAATGAAGCTGGACGATTCATTATTGATATGATATCCTATGTCCTGGGATTTTGGACAGGTGAATATGTTGATGAGACCACCTTAGTTTTGTTGTCCATGTTTACTCCAAGACAACCCCTTGTTGTCAAATATGACTATGCTACTTTCATTGCCAACAACATCCATGACCAATTCATGAGTTTAGACAGAAAAGGAGTCTTCAAGTATACATCTTATATATATCATCTATTTCTATATTATCAAACAAACAGTTTTCAGTTTCTCATCAGAAAATTTGATTCTAAGGGAGAGCGGAGGTCTGTGATCTTTTGGACCTCAGTCTTCGATAATGTCCATGACTCCCCTTATACCTACTGTGAATTCATTGACTTGTTTATACATCCAGTCTCCTCTCTACTGATGAGAGCTCCTCCTGCTAGACTCTCTGGTGATATGCAGAATATTTTACAACTCTCCAAAAACTATAGAATAGGTGACTCGTACCTCTACCAGAATCACACCGAAATCAGAATATATGGCTGTGAGTTGTGCCCTTATAAGCTGTCCAAATATGTGCCTATGAGACTATTTGCACTGGAGTATTTGAGGCAACTTATCAATGCAGACTTAACTCACTTTTGCAGTGCAAAGAAAAAGGCCCAGCTAAGAATAAAAAACCAAGTAGGCCCTTTTATCATTAATAAGAGGGAAGCATGGGAAGATGTTGATAAGATATTGGGGGAAGAACTTAAATTGAAGAAAAGTTTCTGGTGGGTACCATATGACCCAAATGGCTTTATAAGTGACAAAAAAGTAAAAAATAGGCTACCAAACTATAAACATTCTAAGATCACTTAAATAGAGAAATTTGCTAATTAGGATGAGTGGGTAGATGGTACATTAATAGAAGAACTTACTCAGCAAGAAGTGATGGAACAAGCTATGAAAGATCTTGAAAAGACCCTTGACTTGGACTCTTTTGGACAGGTATCCTTCAAGTTGCCTCAGCAAACCGGAGTGGGCACATCCACTGCTGGAACTTCTCAGCAGCCTACACAAGAAAGCACTACACCAGCTACAGGGACATCAAAGCGCAAGGAAGTGATAGACACAAAACAACAAGCAATGACTGATCAGCAGGGGAAAATTCCTTCGGTCCAGACCAAAGCACCAGAGATACCAACGTTATAGACTCCTCTAAATGAGGAAAAAGGCAATAAAAGAGACAGAGAGGAGGCCACACCCATCAGTGGACCTGCAGAATAGCCAGGTGCAAAAAAGCAAAGACTTGATCCTCTATCTCAAGAGGAAATCATTGAAGAGACAATAGAAAGTCTAAGAGGTGAGAGGGCAACCAACCCACAGACATCCCCAATGATAGAAACATCCACTAGCTCTCACAGGCAGGACCTAGAAAGGCAGTATAGTGTGGAAGTTTCATCCACTAAGCCACAAAGTAAGCAAGGTTCTGATATCAAAAGAACATTCACGGAGATAAAGGCCTAGAATGACCCACTGAGGCTACAACTTTATAATCAATTTCTCAAGATGGCCCCCACCAACCAGCAAAGGTTAATGTCTCCATATGACATTAAAGAAGGCAAAATGATCTTAAGCTACTTTAAGCCTAAAATGCAACAACCACAATCAACAGCTGACTACATCAGAACAAATCTGGAGGTCCTTGCCAAAGACATTCATCCTATGGACCAGATTGAGCTGCATAAACAAACTGGAGAGATGGTCTACTCCACATTGGCACATAAAGCAATGTTGGCTCACAAATTATAGAGCTCATTGAACAACATCTCCACTCAACTAGTTTTGGAGAAGGCTTCCTCTCTAGCCAAGGACAATAGCATCAAATCCTTGGAAGATATTGTTATTGAACTGGCACATGATCCCAAAGATGCCAAGGGCATAAAGGCATTGATGAAGAAGAAGGAAGAGGACATTGTTGCCCTCAGGAAACAATTAAAACTACCTCCTACTATGCATCCAAAAACCACAGAAGTTGTACAGCAGAAGTAAGAGGAGGACATGATGGACCTGCTTATGAGAATGAATGAAAGATTGAGTGAGACAGAGTAGGCATTGGAGAAAGCACTGCAAGAGAAGCAGGGAGAGTCGACCTACTAGCCACCTGAAGTAGCTCCAACAGTCACAACTGCCCCTCCTACATTTATAATAGAAGTACCTCCCACTGTCCCGGCATCAACAACAGAAATCACCATAGGTACCCCAGCAACAGCAACAGCACCAGGCAGTAGTACACCTATGACTACAGAGCAATTAATAAAATCCATGGAGGATTTGAAGCTCCAAGTATCTGAGCTGAAGCAGGTAAAAGAAAAATTGGCAAAGGTTGAACAAAGCTATGATAAATCCAAGATGATCGTGGAAGAGAAAGCAAGGGAGATCAAAGCATTGGAGAACAAGGTAAGAGCCTTAGAGAATGATCTCTCTCTGGATAAGCCTTTGGCAGAAATCAGAGAAATTTTGTGGACCAACATCACTCAATCTCTTAGTGATGTGTGGAGGTCTATTCAAACCATTTATGAACAAATTGATTTGATAAGAGTGGCGCAAGTGGAAATTCAGGAAACAAGAGCATTATTGGGACAGATGCCTGAGCAAGCTAACAGGCTAATACATTTTTTGAACACCAAGACCAGTGAAAAACTAGAATTAGTGGATATTAGAGACAGAATATGCACCATTCTGGACATCAAGAGAGTTCTAACCATGAGAACTCTAATGCAAAACTTGGACAGAAGATGCCAGGACATGCAGATAGAGGTTAATTCTTTCACAGAAAAATTTACAATCCTGCATCAAAAAGGTTTGCCATGTCCTCTGGGAAGTAATGATATTCTGATGAAGCACAATGACTATGTACATAAATTAAATACATATGTTTCTAATCAAGCTTATGTGTCTTCAAGCACTTGAGGAGAGAAGGCACTCCCATCTAGTCAGTCCCTTTATGACAGCCTGGAAAATCTATTTTACATAGACCATGAGGTAAAACATTTGTTCACCATTCCACCTAATTTCTTCAGGTACGCAGAGACTGACGAGACTTTAAGGAAGATGAAAAGACATAAGTTACCAGGACCAGAATGGTGGCAAAGCATGTTAGAGATCCTATAAATTATCTTTGGTCAATGCAAAATTTTGGACCATGTACTATAATGCAGAAAAAAGGAGTGAATCACATTCACGTGGTTCAAAGCACATCACATCAGAGTTAAAGAAAATCCACCCCAGGCAGAATAACCAGCACAGAGAATCAGTAAAACACAATTGGGAACCGACTTGCAGCACCTACCTCTAGTGCATCTCATAAAGACGGATCAACCAACGCAGCATGAATTTATTGCATCTATTTATTGTCTCCCTGTTTTTGAGACTATCTGTCTCTATCTATGTAAAAGAAGCATTAAATTGTCAGCAGATATTATTTCTATTAGATATTTTGTATGATATCTTGATATTTTTGTATATATACCCCCCAGACGAAGTATTTGGGGTTGGTTGGTTGATAGTGGATGTTCATAGTTTTGACGATAATACTGAACAGTTTTTGGAAATAGAAAAGTTGTTGGAACCATTCTTGTCAAACTCACTGGATGAAGAATTGATGCTAAGGACCATGTTATAGAATTCTTGAATCTTTTATGGATCAATAAATCCATTCTAACTTGTGTCTTACAGTTTTCGTGTTTACTATATCATATATATTTCATGATCTAAATAATAGAGAAAAAGAATAACTCAGAATTTGCTTGTTTTGCACTCTGTGTTTAGTCTCTGTTATTATTAATGGTTTCTCCAAAATTAGCATAAACAATGAATTCTTAATTGCTCATGTTTCCCCTGGTTCTTTCATCTTGAATATTAGCTAAGGAATTCTTAATTTTTCTTTAGCAGTAGTCATCCATTTTCCCTCTGTCAACATGTTGAAGAATTCTTAATTGCCCTTGACCCATTGACTCCATTGCATCTGATTCCAGCCTTTAAATTGTTCCATATTCGAGTACCCTGCTCTGTGATAAATCCTCTGGCAAGAAACCTAACCCAGGAAGCCATCCCTCTTTGACTCGATCATGCCCAATGGACTGAAATGTTTCAGTTTTACCTCACTATACTATTGAGTCCCCCTCCTTCCAACCAAACTGAAAACAAAACCCGTGTACTTCATAACTAGACTAATATACCTCAAAACAAAGTTAAATTATAAAGAGAGAGCCCTCTCTAGATACAGATTGGCTAGAATATATGTCTAAAAGATTGTTATGTGGTTACCTCGGTCGTATTCCCTTTCCTACAACTTTTGGGAACAACCTGAGTGATAACATCATTGGCGACTCCATTGGGGAACTGAATAATTTTTGGTTACTGCTGTTTATTTTTTTTAAAGCTACAGATGGAGCCTGAAGTTATCCAAGTAGGCTTTGAAACTGTTTTTGTTATGCAATTGCAGGAAGAAATAAAAGCTGCTTCATTCTATCTCTAGTCTAGTTTTAGGCTTTGAAAATTTGTCTCAAATACTTGATCAGTCCCTTGTTTCAACAGATCTTCAAGAAAATTCAAAACTCCCATATTTTAAACTTCCTAAAAAGATACTGTCAAAAGTTGTATCCTTCAAATATTTCAAGAAAAACCAAAAAATATATTTAGAAGCTGGCTCCAAAGAAGAAGATTTGTTACATTAGATCGAATCCAGATCCAAATCCCCCACCTGTGTTTCAAAATCCTAATCTGATTCCCAAAAACCTTAGAAGCCAGCAAAACCTTATTCAATCTGAGCTTACTCCTGGAAAAGCTCCAATCCTTTCTGCCATTACTGTTGCCTCTCCTAGTTCACCATCAGCACTTCAAACGATCTTTTCCACTCCCCCATCCATAGCACATATTTCAACTGGTATCCCTGCTCTTCCGATTCTTACACTTATCTCTGCAAATATGGAAAACCGATATGCTCCCCTGCAATTACGTGGAAATCCAGGGGCTATGCCTTAAGATTATCAAAGAAAAATCACTTATTTTGATGGTACTGGAACTTACACAGCTCAACAACACAGCAAGAAAATGATCGATTATTTTGAAAACTATGAGATTGATGATGATGATGTAAGAATGAAAGTTTTTGTCCAAAGCTTAACTAGAGATGTTAGAGCCTGGTTTAGAGCACTCCCTGCAAACACTATCAACGATCCAGAGGCTCTTTATTAAACATTCTTAAACAGATGGGAAAAGAAAAAAGATCCTCTCCATATTTTATCAGAATATGAAAACTTAAAAAGAGGTCCACAAGAAACTGTTCAAGATTACTGCACCAGATTTAACAATGTATACAATGCTATTCCTCAGAATCTCGGACCTCCACCAGACTTGGCCTTGATCAAATTCCCTGATGCATTTGACTCTGACATGGCATACCAACTTAGGGAAAGGGCTCCTTGAAGCTTAGAAGACATGCAAAATGTAGTTGTCAGTGTTGAGGCCAACCTAATTTCTAAACGAGCTCGAGCTAGAGCTGAAAGGGGGATACACATCAAAGAATAACCTTCTGCCTTTGAACAAAAATTAGATGCTATCATTAAAGGAATGGATAGTCTTGGTGATAGAGTAGAAACAATTGACAGAAAATCCCCTTGGGATGGTCAACCAAGCAATACCGGGAGAAATCCAAACTTTAGGAGAAACCAGAACTCTAACACTGGAAAGGCTAGCCCTAACCAAAGCATTAGACCTCCATATCAAGAAAAATATGCTGAAGCTTCAACATCTAGTGAGCCCACAGAAGACACTCAAATTAACTTAATGGGTCTCAATAGTGAGCAACAAATTTTCTTAACCCAAGAAGACCAAGATGCTCACACTTTGGGTCAGTTCCAAATTCAATTAGGGGAATCATTTGATTTTAGGGAGGGATATGACACAGCTATCTATGAAGTTCACAAGAAATATAATCTGAGAAGCAGGAGAATAGATGTCCCTGATAACAATAAACAAGAAGAAACCAAACAACCTTCGAAAGCTAAAATCAAGAACCCTCCTATACAAACTCCTCCTAAAGTAATTCCTAACCCAAACAGTCCAACAATTGAATATGTTTCAGATAATCAAGAACATAATAAACGATCTTCAACTTCCATTCCTTTCAAATAAATTGTGGGAGAACCTCCAAAAATTGACATAGAAACAACTTCAACTCATAACAACATTCCTGTAAAAGAGATAAATACAAAAAATGCAGCAGAAAAAGAAAACCTTGCTGCCCAAAATGCAAAAATTCAAACTGAAAAACCTTTCAACCTTGCAACCAAAATAGGCAAGTTAAAGATAGCCATTCCACAGTCAGAACTGGCTAAGAATCATGTCTATAGAGAACAAATCACCAGATCACTTCAAATTTCAGAAAACAAAGATGCAGTAAATGTCCTTGATGACCAACCTGAATTAATTTTTGGCCCTGAAGTAAATGGAAAATCGGTAGATGGAGGGGTTCCTCCTTTCTATGTAAGTTTGAACACTCATGATAAGATACTCCATAATTCAATGTTTGATTCTGGTGCTTCTCATAATTTAATGCCCAAATCTGTAATGGAGAAGTTGGAGCTAGATATCACCAAGCCATACAAAAACTTGTTCTCTTTTGATTCAAGCCAGGTTAGATGTCTAGGACTAATCAAAGACTTATGTGTATCATTAGTTCAATACCCTATCAAGACAATTTTAATGAATGTGGTGGTAGCTGATATTCCACCCAAATATGGAATGCTATTGTCTAGGTCTTGGGGAGCAAAACTGCAAGGATCATTACAGTTGGATATGTCCTATGCTACCATTTCAGTATTTGGTCAGCCAAAGATGTTGCACTGAGAAACTTTAATGAAGCATGTGGTAAGTAGTCAAGAGAAACCCCATAATTTTCCCATCTATTCCATGCATTCCGATATGGACTCCTTCATCCTATACAATGATGAAATTTACCCCCCAACTGATGTCAAGGCTTTGGCTTTAGAGCAGAAAAAATTCATAAATGAGAAATCTAGTGTTCAAATTCAAGAAATTTCTGTGAACAATGGTATATCAGACACACAAGGGAAACCACATGAAACTAAAAATCCAAATCTCCCTAGTAAGCAAATTTCTAAGACTCCTAATACTAGCTATAATCAAGAAATCCTATGGTATTTGGAATTTGATGGACCAGTCAATAAAACAGGACGAAGAGCAGGGATTTGGATACATAATATGGAAAATGATCATGCGGAAGGACATGCATACAAGTTGAATTTTAGAGGTACTAATAACATAGCTGAATATGAAGCCCTCTTGCTAGGACTCAAATTGATCAAAAGCTTCGGGGCAGTTAGGGTATCAATTTTGGGAGACTCTGATTTAGTTATTCAACAAATGAAATGAAACTTCCTCACAAATGATCTCAGATTAAGATCTTATAGAGGGGTAGAAATCAAAATACTCAATACCTTTCTAGAAACACAGCTTGCCAAAATTCCAAGGAAACACAACTTGCATGCTCACAGTTTGGCAACATTTTCTAGCACTTGTAAACTGCCATTTGAGCCTAATCATCATTTTACAGCTGAGATTAAACACATGCCAACTGTACCTGACAATGTAAAAAATTGGAAAGTTTGTGACAATGACACTCAAATTAATAATTTCCTCACCTTAAAAGAAGAATTTTCCAGCACTAATATAGACACGTGCACTGTTTGTGAAGTTGATCAAATAAACAAAATTGAAACACACATTTCAGATGAAACAACAACTCAAATACTACATCCAACAAAATTTACCAGCAAAGAGTTGCAAGAGCTCAAAGAAATAGACTTTGATGAAACTGTTGGAGCAGAATTTGAAGTTATTGATTTAAAGGACAATTATTTACCCACAGGCTTAAGTCCTCTGGAAGACATTTTTGATTCTAATGATGTTTCAAGGAAGCCCAAAATACAGCCTCTAAATGTAAAGATTGAGGACTATAACATAGGAACTGAATAAAATCCTAAAATGATAAAATTGTCCAAAACTTTGCCTCCTGACCAAAAGCTTAAATATGCTGAACTGTTCAAAGAATCTTAGGACGTTTTTGCATGGAACTATGAAGATCTCAAATCTTATGATACTTTTGTGATTCAACATGCAATAACCCTCAAAGAAAATCTAAAACCTTTTAAACAAAAACTCGGGAGGGTCAACCCTGTACTCCTCCCTCTAATTGAAAAAGAAGTCAAAAGAATGTATGAAGATGGGATTATTGCACCCATTAGATTTTCGGAATGGGTCTCTAATTTAGTGCCCACTAGGAAGAAAACAAGAGAAATCAGACTGTGTGTTGATTTGAGGAATCTAAATAAAGTCTCTTTAAAAGACCACTACCCCTTACCTAAGATGGACCACATTTTACAAAGGGTAGTAGGTGCCTCTAGAATTTCACTTTTGGACGGGTTTTCAGGCTTCAACCAGATTCTAGTTCACCCTGATGATCAGGAAAAAACTGATTTTACAATTCCATGGGGAACTTTCAAATATGTGAAAATGCCATTTGGACTTAAGAATGCTGGAGCAACCTTTCAACGGGCCATGGACATTGCTTTTGCAAAAGAAATCCACGATTTTCTGGTGATATATCTAGACAACCTTACTACATTTTCCAAAACAGGTCAGCAACACCTAGATCATTTGAGACAAGTGTTTCTAATATGCAAAAAGTATGACATTTCTTTAAACCTTAAGAAGTCATTATTTGGCCTAGAAGAAGGAAAACTGTTAGGTCACATAATCTCAAAAGATGGCATAACAATTGACCCTGATAGAATACAAGCTATCCTACAAGTACCACACCCTAGAAATATTAAAGAACTTCAAGCTTTCCGAGGGAAGATCAACTTTTTAAGGAGACTCATACCCAATCTGGCTAAGCTAGTCACATTGCTAAACAACATGTTAAAAAAGGATTCCAAGGTAAAATGGACAATAGAAGCCAAACAAGCATTTGAAGAAATCAAAATGGCTCTGACCAAAACACCAGCCCTTACTAGCGCAAAATTTGACAGAGACTTCATGATCTTTTCAATTGCATCAGAACACACCATTGCTGCTGTTTTACTTCAAAAATATTATCAGGGATCTGAAAAACCCATAGCCTTTTTTTGAAAAGCACTGAGGGATGTACCGCTCAAATACCGAATCATGGGAAAACAAGATTATGCACTTGTGAAAACCATCAAAGATTTCAAGGTCTACATGCTATACTCTCATATAATAGCTTATGTGCCAAGCACTATTGTCAAAGATATCCTAACCCAAGAGGGGACTGAAGGAAAAAGAGGTAAATGGATTGCTACTATATTAGAGTATGATATTGAAATAAAACCTAAAAACCTTATAAAAGTACAGGGATTGGCTAAACTCATCACCGAAACCAATTGCCAACCCCTAGATATTAATGAACTGGATAATGAATAGGAGATGGTGACTCCACAAATCAGCCAGGATTTCCTAGAATCACCTTGGTATGCTGAGATATGTTATGTATTATTAAACCTACAGGTTCCTCCAGGGTTATCCAGAACAAAGAAAAGGTTTATAAAAATGAAAGCTTTAAAGTTTTGTATTTTAGATGGTGCTATCTTTTGGAAAAATCATGAAGGTGTTCTCTTCAATTGTCTGATAAAAGATGAAACTAACAAGGTACTGAAAGAGCTTCATGCAGGGGACTGTGGTGGACATTTGTACTGGAAATCAACCGCTGATAAAATCCTAAGGGCTAGATTTTATTGGCCCACCCTGTTTATTGATGTCAAAAAGTTTGTTACTTCTTGCCATAAATGTCAAATCTTTGAAGGCAAGAGGAAACTTTTGCCTCTACCCCTTAAACCAATTTCGACTGAAAGACCATTTCAACAATGGGGTTTAGACTTCATTGGGGAAATTCACCCACCAAGTGGATAGAGGCCATCCCTTGTAGACAAGCCAATGATTCAGTGATCATGCAATTCTTAGAAACCAACATCCTGTCCAGATTTGGTTGTTCTGAAAAGATTATAACTGACAATGTTGTTGCTTTCAAATCCAAAAGAATGATCAATTTCTATCACAAGTACCACATACCTTAGGCCACTCCACAGCCTATTACCATTAAGGTAATGGTCTAGCTGAGTCATCCAATAAAATCCTGATCAATATCATTAAAAAAGGATTGGAAGAAGACAAAAAAAACTAGCATAAGAAGCTTACCAGTGCACTATGGGCAGACAGATTGACTATAAAGAGGTCCATTGGAACAAGCCCCTATGAATTGGTTTATGGCATGAAGTCTATTTTTCCTTCATCTTTAGGAGTCCCTGTGATGAGGTTGCTACAAGAAGTGCAGGCAGAACCCAATGAAATTCACAGAAAAATAAATCAGACTATTCATTTACAGGAGACCAGAGAAGAGGTATATTAGAGATCTCAAGTGCTACATCAAAAGCTCAAGAAGATATTTGATAAGAGGACTAAGGCAGAGGATTTCTATATTGGAGAAAAGGTTTTGAAATGGGACTCTAGGAGAGAAGATACAGGAAAACATGGGAAGTTTTACTTCCTATGGAAGGGACCTTTTATCATCCAGGTTGTACAAGGAAACAATACTTACTTTTTAAAGAGCCTGGACAGAAGCAGAAGATGGACCAGTTAATGGTCGGGTGCTGAAACATTATTTTGATCCAGTTTGTTGATATATCAGGATTCTAACTTGTACATAAGGATGTTTAGTTTCTGCAGTTTATTACAACAATAAGAATGGAGAAGAATGTGTAGAAAATTTTGAGGAGCAGTCAACGAACTTTACGACCTTTTTTGTGTTACTTTTTTTTTAGTTTACTAGAAATTGTAGAAGACTTGGGAATTAAAAATATGAGAAAAAACATTCAGATAAACTATCCAAAACAAAGGTGTAATTGTTTGGATCAGCTCATGAGAGATGTGTATATTTTACATACTCCTCTGTACAGTTTGTTCACTCACAACAAAGGAAAATTTCAGAACGCAGCAAGAATTGTACATAAGGCCATCTGACCTGCTGTTCTTGACTTTTCACCAGGAAAAGCCATCCCCAAGTGGAGCCAGTGTTATGCTCCTATACCAATAGATGTCATATTTCATGATTCACTGGTTAAAATCCCTAATATGTTCATCATTTCCCTGCTGCAAAGGTTTTCCATATTTTGAAAAGATCAAAAAAATAAAAAATGAAAAGAGGGTATGCCATAAAAGAAAAATCAAAGGGAAAAAAGAATGAAATGGTCAAGAAAATGAAATAAATCAACCCCAATCAAATAGACCAGGAAAGTGTGCAGGTCCAAAATGCCACTACTATTCTCTTTTTGCAATAAGCTGATGATGTGCAGCCTCTTGACTGATGCCACCATTCATGAATGGCCAAACAACTCAATATTGGCTAGTTCATGATTGAATTTACTTGTCTTAGAGATAGAGAAATAATAATTGTCCAAACTCTTAAATCTTAGCAGGTAGATAGATAGGTAGAGAAGCAAAGGAGCTCAACAGTTAAAGTTGAGCCCTTGGATGTTACAAGGGTAGATTTAGATAGGATTGCAAGGAAAAGAAAACAAGATTGAAAAGGTTTGCTAGTCCAAGTTCACCCATAGAAAAAGAAGAAAAAATGTTAGGTACAGTAGGCTAGGTAGGTAGTTTTGGTGTTGCAGAAGCATGCTTATGGTTAATTTTGTTTCTCAAAGATGTTCATCTTATTGTTATCATAAGTACCATGGCAACTGTTTGGTTACAAATCAAGCGATGTATGACTAACTTCCCTTCACACTTCTCCCAAAATCACTTACTAACCTCCCCCCAAGGATATTGAGATCTGCTCAATACTCCTAAATCACCCCACCTCATTTCATGAAGAGGCCTAAGAAAAACCACATTCTTACCGGAGGCAAGAAGCCACATTTCTTGTGTAAAATTTTTTCTCCTAAGCCTGAGTTGTTTAACTTTATAACTTAGCACCTTTTCTTTTCATAGACTCATATTGACCATTAACATTATTATACGAATCCAATATATTCCTTCCCTTTTCCGTATTATAGATAATAAAAACCCCAAATTTTATTATTCTCGTCTCGGCTAGCTATAGCTATATGTCATTGTTTAAATAGAATTATAGGTTTATTCAAAAACTTATAATAACCATCCCTGCGAATTGTTTTGGAATCAATTAACCTCATGTTAATTGATTAACAAATCACCCCGCCACCAATCATATCAAGCTCGAAAAACATTAAAACCATGATTTAATTACATGGGCCCCCGCGCCATAACCCTCTGTCACATCCAACGAGCGCCAACCGTCTGATCTGCGCTCTCCCATCGGATGGATCCATATCATATCACGCCCCATCCTGCTGCTGTACTTTAACCCCCGGGGAGTTGGCAGTATTACCGCCATACTGGGGACACGCGGCACATTCCCGCCATGCTCGCTGCCTCTCCGCCCCAAACAACTCTGGCCCATAAGCAGTGCGGGCCGATACCCTTACCTCCCTCCTTTTAACCCCGCCCACTATCGTCATCACCATGTCACCTCCACATTAGCGTCCTGTACCCCTGCGTTATGACAAAACGTCACATCCCGATGACGTCATCCAACCAAAAAGGGCCAAAAAGCCCCACAAAGCCAATTTTTGTTAAAAACTCATGAAAGTGTCATTTTCGCCCATTTCCATTCGATTTTTCTGGGAAACTGTCGCATGCAAACTACGTCCAGTTCATTGCTCAAAGCTTACAGTCTGCCACCCCGCAAACGAAGTTCAACATCCTACTCTCCAGCTCGTCCTACAACCTGCAAAGTACACAATTCACCTTTAAAGTCAGGTATTTATCTCAATTCTCTTCCCGAACCCTGTAAATTTCAGTTTTCCCCTGTAAATTTTCCCAAGGAGCCAAACTCAAGTTAAATTCAGCCTGTTGCCTTCATACAAATATACCCAGAACTATTGTTTAGACCAGTTTTACACAAAAACTTGACCTCTAGTTGAAAACACAGTAAACAAACATGGAAGCACTTGTGGCCCTCAATATTGCTCCACTCAATGCGCCGCATAAAGACCTAGAGTGGTTACCCTTGGCTTACAGATATTTTCAAATCAAAGACTTAACCGGTGACAAAAACCACCTCCAGGCATTTTGTGAAAGTAGGAACAGTCACCGAAGTGACTCTGATCTCTATGGAATATGGGAATCCAACCTGCCCATGTACTACCTCCCCTCAGTCAATGTTTTCCCAGACATTATCCACCTATGCTGTGCCAATTATGAACCTAACCAAAGAGAAATTATGACTCCATCTGGAACTGTCCTCTTTTATATAACTCATGAGTCCATCAATGAGATGTTACACTTCAAAACCACTCAGCCTCTGGCTCCTCTTTCTATGGGATTTTTGCTTGAGCAGGGCTCTAAACTGCCCAATTCAGAGATAACCCATATTGCTCAAATGCTTATGAGACCAGAGTGCTAGACCAAAGTCCCACCTCCCTATGTGCATGTCTGGTTCAATGAAGCTAGAAGATTCATTATTGATATGATATCCTATGTCCTGGGATTTAAGACAAGTGAATATGTTGATGAGACCACCTTAGTTTTGTTTTCCATGTTTACTCCAGGACAACCCCCTGCTGTCAAATATGATTGTGCTACTTTCATTTCCAACAAGATCCATGACCAATTCATGAGTCTAAACAGAGAAGGACTCTTCAAGTATACATCTTATATATATCATCTGTTTCTGTATTATCAAACAGACAATTTTCAGTTTCCCATCAAAAAATTGGCTTCTAAAGGAGAGCGGAGGTCTGTGATCTTTTGGACCTCAGTCTTCCACAATGTCCGTGACTCCCCTTATACCTACTGTGAACTCACTGACTTGTTTATACCTCCAGTCTCCTCTCTACTGATGAGAGCTCCTCGTCCTAGACTCTGCGGTGATATGCAGAAGATTTTACAGCTCTCCAAAAACTACAGAATAGGTGACTGGTACTTCTACCAGAATCACACCGAAATCAGAATATATGGCTGTGACTTGTGCCCTTATAAGTTGCCCAAATATGTGCCTATGAGACTGCTTGCACTGGAGTATTTCAGGCAACTTATTAATGCAGACTTAACTCACTTTTGCAGTGCAAAGAAAAAGGCCCAGCTAAGAATAAAAAACTAGTTAGGCCCTTTTATCATTAATAAGAGGGAAGCATGGGAAGATGCTGAAAAGATATTGGGGGAATAACTTAAATTGAATAAAGGTTTATGGTGGGTACCATATGACCCAAATGGCTTTATATGTGACAAAAAAGTAAAAAACAGGCTATCGGGCTATAAACATTCTAAGATCCCTCAAATAGAGCGATTTGCTAATCAGGATGAGTGGGTAGATGGTACATTAACAGAAGAACTTACTCAGCAAGAAGTGATGGAACAAGCTATGAAAGATCTTGAAAAGACCCTTGACCTGGACTCTTTTGGACAGGTATCTTTCAAGCTGCCTCAGCAAACCGGAGTGGGTATGTCCGCTCTTGGAACTTCTCAGCAGCCTGCACAAGAAAGCACTACACCAGCTACAGGGACATCAAAGGGAAAGGAAGTGCTAGACACAGAATAACAAGCAATGACTGATCAACAGGGACAAATTCCTTCGGTCCAGACCAAAGCATCAGAGATACCAGTGTTACAGACTTCTCTAAATGAGGAAAAAGGCAAGAAAAGAGACAGATAGGAGGCCACACCCATCAGTGGACCTGCAGAACAAGCAGGTGCAAAAATGCAAAGACTAAATCCTCTATCCGAAGAGGAAATCATTGAAGAAACAATAGAAAGCCTAGGAGGTGAGAGGGTAACCAGCCCACAGACATCCCAGTGATAGAAACATCCACCAGCTCTCACAGGCAGGACCTAGAAAGGCGGCATAGTGAGGAAGTTTCATCCACTAGGCCATGAAGCAAGCAAGGTTCTGATATCAAAAGAACATTCACGGAGATAAAGGCCTAGAATGACCCACTCAAGCTGCAACTTTATAATCAATTTCTCAAGATGGCCCCCACCAACCAGCAAAGGTTGATGTCTGCATATGACATTAAAGAAGGTAAAATGATCTTGAGCCACTTTAAGCCTAAAATGCAACAACCACAATCAGCAGTTGACTACATCAGAACAAATCTGGAGGTCCTTGCTAAAGACATTCATCTTATGGACCAGATTGAGTTGCATAAACAAACTGGAGAGATGGTCTACTCCAAATTGGCACATAAAGCAATGTTGGCTCACAAATTGCAGAGTTCATTGAACAACACCTCCGCTCAAGTAGATTTGGAGAAGGGTTCCTCTCTAGCCAAGGACAATAGGATCAAATCCTTGAAAGATATTATTATTGAACTGGGACATGATCCTAAATATGCCAAAGGCATAAAGTCATTGATGAAGAAGAAGGAAGAGGACATTGTTGCCCTTAGGAAATAATTAAAACTGCCTCCTACTATGCATCCACAAACCACAGAAGTTGTACAGTAGAATTCAGAGGAGGACATGATGAACCTGCTTATGAGAATGAATGAAAGATTGAGTGAGACAGAGTAGGCATTGGAGAAAGCACTATAAGAGAAGTAGGGAGTGTCGACCTCCCAGCCACCTGAAGTAGCTCCAACAGTCACAACTGCCCCTCCTACAGTTATAACAGCAGTACCTCCCACTGTCCCAGCATCAACAACAGAACTCACCACAGGTACCCCAGCAACAGCAATAGCACCAGGCAGTAGTACAGCTATGACTACAAAGCAATTAATAAAAGCCATGGAAGATTTGAAACTCTAAGTAACTAAGCTGAAGCAGGTAAAAGAAAAATTGGCAAAGGTTTAACAGAGCTATGATAAATCCAAGATGATCGTGGCAGAGAAAACAAGGGAGATCAAAGCATTGGAGAACAAGGTAAGAGCCTTAGAGAATTATCTCTCTCTGGATAAGCCTCTGGAAAAAATCAAAGAAATTTAGTGCACCAACATCACTCAATCCCTTAGTGATGTGTGGAGGTCTATTCAAACCATTTATGAATAGATTGATTTGATAAGAGTGGCCCAAGTGGAAATTCAGAAAACAAGAGCATTATTGGGACAGATGCCTAAGCAAGCTGACAGACTAATACATTTTTTGAACACCAAGACCAGTGAAGAACTAGAAGCACTGGATATTAGAGATAGAACAGGCACCATTTTTGATGTCAAGAGAGTTCTAACCATGAGAACTGTAATGCAAAACTTGGATAGAAGATGTCAGGACATGCAGATAGAGGTTAATTCTTTCACATAAAAGTTTACAATCTTGCATCAAAAAGGTTTGCCAAGTCCTATGGGAAGTAATGATCGTCTGATGAAGCACAAGGACTATGTACATAAATTAAATACATATGTTGCTAATCAAGCTAATGCATGTTCAGGCACTTCAGGAGAGAAGGAACCTCCCATCCGGCAAGTCTCTTTATGGCAGCCTGGAAAATCTATTTTACATAGAGCATGAGGTTAAACATTTGTTCACCATTCCACCTAATTTCTTTAGGTACACAGAGACTGACGAGACTTTAAGGAAGCTGCAAAGACATAAGTTACCAGGACCAGAAAGGTGGCAAAGCATGTTAGAGATCCTATAAATTATCTTTGGTCAATGGAAAATTTTTGACCATGTACTATAATGCAGAAAAAATGAGTGAATCACGTTCATGTGGTTCAAAGTGCATCACATCATAGTTAAAGAAAATCCAGCCCAGGCAGAACAACCAGCACAGAGAATTAGTAAAGGACAATTGGGAACCAACTTGCAGCACCTACCTCCAGTGCATCTCATAAGGACGGATCAACCAGCGCAGCATGAATTTATTGCATCTATTTATTGTCTCCCTGTTTTCAAGACTATCTGTCTCTATCTATGTAAAAGAAGCATTAAATTGTTAGCAGATATTATTTCTATCAGATATTTTGTATGATATCTTGACATTTATGTATATATACCCCCCAGATGAAGTATTTGGGTTTGGTTGGTTGATAGTGGATGTTCATAGTTTTGATGGTAATACTGAACAATTTTTGGAAATAGAAAAGTTGTTGGAACCATTCTTGTCAAGTTCACTGGATGAAGAATTGATGCTAAGGACCATGTTACAAAATTCTTGAATCTTTTATGGATCAATAAGTCCATTCGAACTTGTGTCTTATAGTTTTTGTGTTTACTATATCATATATGTTTCATGATCTAAATAATAGAGAAAAAGAATAACTCATAATTTGCTTGTTTTGCACTCTGTGTTCAGTCTCTGTTATTATTAATGTTTTCTTTAGAATTAGCATAAACAGTGAATTCTTAATTGCTCTTGTTTCCCCTAGTTCTTTCATCTTGAATATTAGCTAAGGAATTCTTAATTTCTCCTTAGCAGTAGTCATCCATTTTCCCTCTGTCAACATGATGAAAGATTCTTAATTTCCCTTCACCCATTGACTCCATTCCATCTGATTCCAGCCTTTAAATTGTTCCATATTCGAGTACCCTGCTCTATGATAAATCCTTTAGTAAGAAACCTAACCCAGGAAGCCATCCCTCTTTGACTCCATCATGCCCAATGGACTGAAATGTTTTAGTTTTACTTCACTGTACTATTGAGTCCCCCTCCTTCCAACCAAACTCAAAACAAAACCCGTGTACTTCATAAATAGCCTAATATAACTCAAAACAAAGTTAAATTATAAAGAGAGAGCCCTCTCTGGATACAGATTGGCTAGAATCTGTGTCTAAAAGATTGGTCTATGGTTACCTCGGTTGTATTCCCTTTCCTACAACTTTTGGGAACAACCTGAGTGATAACAGGTTCCTAGTGTATATCCTCTTCTTTTGACATTTTTTTGTTCCTTTTCTTCTTGCTCTTCACAATCTATGTAAAATAATCTCTTCTCAGCACACTTAGGACATTTTGTTTGTTTAATCACAAGTGTAACAAAATGGCTAGGTCTTTGGATATGTAACAACTTATGGGTCATTAATAAAACCACTAATGGTGTCATCGTATGTCTCATTCTTAAAATATAGGGGCTTGTCGATGGTAAGGAGTGGTTGTGTGTCATTTCCTTTTGGCTCAAATTCAGGACATATAGGGCTTTCATAATCGACATTGGACTGCTTAGCTAGAGGATAAAGAATGATATTCATGGTAGTATTTCCATCGGATAAAGTCATACATATTTTTTGCGGAAAATAAATACATCTAAAGTGGCCAACCAAGGTCTTCATAAAATTAGGGGGTGTCCACCCAAGCGAGTCTTGGGTTGTAACACTACAAAATCAACTAGGTACTCCCAAGAATCAAGTAAATAACTATATCCTTTAGTTTAATTTTAGGTCAAATTTTAAATATATCAGCTAGTTCCAACACAATGGGGGTTGGTCTTAAATTGGTGAACTCGAATAGCTCAAAGGTGTCCCTAGTCATTATGTTGATTGTAGTACCCCAATCAACATATTTATTTGTGATGGTGTTCTTCCAATATGAGTAGTCACTGTTAGATTCCTAGGGTCTTCATACTTGGTAGGTGGAGTTTCCTCCTAACATAAATTTTGACATTTTTCCTACCATATGCATAGTAGGTGGATCTTGGGGCTTCCAACCAGGATTGTGACACAGAGTTCCCTTACTATTTTTGTGTAAATTGGGGCATCTCTAATTTTTTGAAGTAGTGGAATTCAAACATGTAAATTCTTTCGCTCTTTTAGAAAATTGGACTCAAGTTGAGGGGTAGTCGTAGCTACAATTAACCTTTTTGGGGTTTAGAAAAGTCTCAACATTGATGCATTCCACACTCTCTCTATTGTCGTTCGGCCCTCCTTGCTCACATTCCCGCGCCGAAGTCCTTGCTCGATGCTTGGTTGTTTGACTTCGATGATGATACTTCCATCATTCATCCATATTTTATTTATATCCATGTCACATGGTTTTGGCACCTCCAAGGGATGTGACCCTTCACTTTACCATGCGTCGGCCCTTCCTCAATTCCACGCGTCAGCCTCCCTATAATATTAAAGTAAAATCTCAATTATAAGTTTGGCTCGCCCTTCATATTAACTTGGCCAACACTCACATGACTCGTTGCACTTCCACCGTCGGTTTCTCAAGTCACTCGGGTCAGTCGTCTGCTCTCCCGACTCACCCAGTTATCATCGCACGTCTTTCCTGGCACTGGCTCGTCTCACCTACCCACTATGGGCATGCACCTTCCCGACGTGTTTAACCAACGTTCTCACCCGACACGTTCACCATGTTGCACATGGACTTCAGTTGGGTAGTATGGGTGCCCATCGCAGATGGCCACACCCAGTAAAACTCGATCGCCTTTAACTGAATGTCATCATGTCATCACACCTTTCCCGAGTTGGTAAATTCAGGTGCTCGTCGCACATGAGCACACCCGACTCAACTCATGGGCTTGAAAACACGTATGTTAAAAATTTTCAAATATTTATCACAAAGAAAAAAATAAAATGATTATAACACACATGACTTATTGAATCATGAATATTGATTTGAGATTGAATGGAACACTCACAATAATATTTCTATAACTCTAAAATCAGATGTCTTGATCGAGACATATCATAGCATTTGTATATATGAGATATGACTAAGATATCTTATGCGACATATAAGATAACCAACAAAGTCAAAATGAAATGAATGATCATGTAATGGTATTAGCTTATACCTCAAGCTTGGCTTTCAATATTATTTTCCAAGCATGCTTTCTAAATCATTGGCTTTTGACTTACTTTGGAGCAGGGCTTTTTGGGATAGGCACACACAAAATTGTCTTTCCATAAATAAGTTTGTTTTGAAATTGGCTTAATCATATGTATTTTCAATAATAATATAAGTTTAAATGATTTCTAATTAATGATTAAAAAATTAAAACTATTATATTTTTTCAAATTAGACTTTATATTGTATTAAAAAATCTTAGCTTTGGTAAAATCAAGATGAAAATGAAATTGAAGGATGTTTTGAATTGCTAGTCAACGCTTAGATAATTTGTAAATTCAAGTGGGTTCATCTAGTATCTCCAAAGAGATGACATACAAGGATGTGAATATAAATTGAAATATATACATGTTAAAATTCTAAAAAATGTTACATATAAATTAGAAACATATAGATGTCTAAATTATGAAAAATCACAGTTTTAAATTCATAAACATGTACCACACTTGTTGAAAGCCCCATTCACTACGTTGATGTTTGAACACTACAAGAAACCTAAACTTTCAAAAATTGTGTTATGGCTTCTTTTACTTTGCTTGTATCATTTTCATGCTAGATTCCCACTTCTACACCTTTAAAAATTCTTACGAAGGGATTAATATTTTTAATTCTCCTTCTAATTTCTTATTTGTAAGTGTTTTGTTGATAATATATGAAATTTTAAGTCCAAACAAATGATTCTCATTGTGAACAAGCTTCCTTCAATGTAAATGATTCCATCACTACCGAGTAAGATGGACATTCTGAGCCAAATATCAATGTCAAACACTCGAAATTACAAGAAAGAACGAAGCATATTGTTTTCTGAAGCAACCAACTTTCATATTTTATGGCATTGGACTGTATTTGGGACTACCCTACCATTTCCCACTACAATGTTTCCTTCTCTGTTCATTTATGCATAAAAAATCCAAGGCCTAACATCAAACCCTCAGTAGACCCTAATCTCTCCATTCCAAACCCATGATTGCTCTCATCAGGAACTACTCCAAGTCACCCCAGGAACCCCTGAATCTCTAAGAAGCTTGATCCCTTACTGCTAGAGGTGCCAATGATATTGGAGATTTCACCAATCCTTGATTCTTCCTACCCTATAGAGGTCCCTAGTGTAATCTGCACTCCCCAACCATAAAAGTTACCTCTAGCCCAGATACCACCAATCATGTTCCCCCAACAATTGAAGTCCCATGGAGACATACTGATAGTTTTAGCAGTATTTAGAACCCTTCCATTTTTCCACCTGGTTATCCTCCTCTCAATATCTATCCTATGATTCCCCCTATTCCTCCTGGGAATCTTCCTTCTAATATTTCCCCTATGGGTTCCTACAACATATTTCCCTCGATGGAAGCTTTAGGAGGATGCATATATGTTGCTTAGGCTACACTCCAGTCATTTCATAGAAGAGAATATTTTATTCAATGGGAAGGATGACTCATGCAATCTGTTATTAATCTTTTAGATCATAATTAGTTGGTTAAAATATGGAGAAATGGACAAGAGTTTAAGTAGAGCCTGGTCTATTAGGTGGTGCCTTCAATTCTTAGACATAGACTGATAGCTGACAAGCCAATGGTTAAGTTATACATTAAATTAATTAATGATAGAGGTCATCTCACTCCAACCATAAAGGAAATGGAAAAAGGATTGATGTACTACTAGTGCTAGAGCGTTTGATATCTATAATTTTGAGTATATATCATATTGTGAAGATTAAAGTCCTTAACTCTAATTAGGTTGTGGAAGGAGTGAGAGAGGTGTTATCAATGATGGAGCTATGTTCAAATCCTAAAGCATGCATATTAGAGACAAAGTTAATCCAATATTCGTTAACACTTAGAAAAGGAAAAAAATGTATTAGATATAGAAAGGATAAGGTAAAACTAGTGCTCAAACTTTATCTAGTAAGGATAGGGTCAAAGTATTAATGAATCAACCCTTGAAGAAGCAAGTGGAGTGGCATAAATTGCAGAGAAGGAAACAACAAAGGCAAGTAAACTAGCTGATGGAAAAGCTCAAAGAAGTTGAGTTGGAGATGGAAGAGTCCATTTGTGAACCAGAACAAGGAGAAATTCTAGGAGAAAGTGAAAATGAAGACTTGAAGACTGAAACTTCAAGTGAGGGCAAAGGGTCACATGGTTTTAAATCTGACAATTTGTGTATGTTTTCAGGTGAAACATGTAAAGAAGGACAATTTCTTGATATTGTCATAAAAGAGGAAGAAGACAAACACAATCTAATTTCTATTTTAGAAGAGGATGAGATAGATAGTTCTCATATACAATTGGGGAAAGATATCAAGCAACCTAGCGAAGGGCTTGAGGAGATTGAAGAGGAGACCATCGAAGAATTTCTAAATCATATGAAGGATTTAGAACAGCAAGGAGATATGATGGCTGAACCATCAAGTGGGACCATAGGGTCCTATGTTTTTAAGATTGATAGTTTGTCTATGGATGCAAAACAAATGCAAGAGAATTTTAATGCAGATGGTGAGACAAGGATAGCTCTTGGGGAAGATAAATAGAGAGAGATTGAAGACAAACTTGAAGAAGAGACTATGTTAGCTGAAAACATAGTAAATGATCATCAATTCACCATGATGATAGGCATAGTGGAAATAGCCATGGAAGCTGTTGAGATAGTCAGAAAAAGAGAAGGACATCTACTGAAAGATGTTAAGGAAGAAGAAGTCTATCCAAAAGACTTAGCAAAGGGAAAAAGGACATCTGATGATTCATCAATAACAAAGGAAGGTATGGAAAATTGTGTGAAATTTCCAAATTCTACTCCAATTGACATTATTGAGTTATATAGAAAATTAGATTTTCAAAAAAGGGAGATGGAAAAATAGAGAATAAATGTTCAAGAGAGATTGCTGAAAAAGGAAAAGAAAAAAATTGTCATGAATGAAAATCATAAGAAAAAGGAGATGGATATGAAAGTTCAGCAGATTGACACTACAAAGGAAGGAGTTCACTACGGTGGACAAAAGCAGGAAGACATCATTAGAGCAGATGATGTGGAAGAGAGACTAGTTGACAGTCTCATGAGTTCTTTTGAGAATTCAACATAGCATATTGATTTGCTGACAGAGGAGAAATAAACAGAACAACAAATTGAATTGTTGTCAAAGGAAGATAAGGCACAGATGCCTTATGTCTTTGACTTTAACAAGTTTTGTGAGTGTAGGTTTTAGTTGCGGATGCTGGAGGAAATTTGGCATAGATGAGAAACCAAATCAAGATGAAAGAAGAAGATTTCGTGGAAGAATTCAATCCATGGAAAAAAGAAGTTAAATTGCTGGAGGGAGTGCTGGACAATCATGATTCGATATAGGAAGAGGTAATCATGAAAGAGGGTAAGGATGATAGGGAGGCAGCAAGCAAATCAAAAGTTGGAGAAAACAAAGCAAAATTTGGAGGAAGCAAAGCAAAAGTTGGAGCAAGCAGAACAAACGAAGAAGAAAAAGTAAACCAACAGCTACAAAGTGAAAGTAACCATTAGTAGTTTAAAGAGTTAATGGACAACAACAACAACCTGAAGCAAATATAAAGAGGAAGAAGTACCTGGTAGAGTATGGACCAGCCCAAAGATGTGTTGGAAAAGGAAATTGAAGAAATGTGGCAACTAACGTTGAAACAGTCCAAATGGAGGAAAATGGTAGCAACAGAAAGCATGATCAATCAGAGTTTGAACATGATTGACAAGAAGAAGAAGAAGATGGAGCAAAAGATAGCAGAAGTGCAGCAGCAACAAAGGAACAAGACATTTGGGCAGTTACAAAACAAAGTATGGGATCCAGGAAGAAAAAGATCAGAAGACACATGATCAAGAGATCATTAATATTTTCTACTTTGGGAGTCTGATGCAGGAGCATTCAACCTAAGAGAAAATCATTGTAATTAAGTAGACATAATGGGTCATGTTTTAGAGAGGTTAGTTTCCTAAGTCTCAAATTAATGTAATATTTAGGCCTTTAAAGAATTAATTAGATAGTGAGAGGAAGTTGTAAATGCTCTCAAATAAATGAGAACATGAGTGGAGAATAAATGACAAGAGTTAGAAGTCAATTAGGACTCTGAAAAAAATTTCATGATTCGAGGGATGAGAGAGAGCTTTTAGGAATTAATTGAAGTAGAAGTGGAAAGAGGATTTAGGAGTCTGTTTAGAGGATTTAGGAGTCGAACTGGGATTAGTTAAACAAAAATTTCTAGCATAAATGTAAGCCTACGGGCAGAGCTCAGGGAGGCGATGATATTAAAGAACAAGCCTGTGTGATACACAGAGTCTCAGATATGTAATTGACTGTTTATGTTTGTATATATAGATGTTTATTCTTGACTGTGTCAGTGTGTTGAAGAGTATTTCATGAATGAAATACTTGTGAATTCATAGGCTCTGTAACATGTTGCAGACAGAATTCTGAAGGACGTAGAGGAACAAAATGATTCAGGAGAATCATGGACGGATCCTTGAATCCAATTGAGGAATAGAGGGAAGATCTAGGGTGAAATAGCAAAGTGAGATTTCGTAGAAGAGTAGAGCTCAGAGGTAGCTGAGTAGTGGAAGCAGAAGGCAAAGTTCTAAAGAACTACACAAGAGAAGAGCGATTTGGAGGACCATAATGGGTCGTTGAATCCATTAAAGGGACTAAAGCCAAGCTTAGCAGGAATCACGCAGTAAAACAGCAGAAAAGCTGAAACTTTTGAAGAAGAGAAAAACCACAGAAGAACTGAAGACTTAGCGTAAAAAATAAGTAAAATGGAGGATCGAAGGAGTAAAGTGTCAGTGCTCAGTAGCCATTGGATTTGTTCGATCAATGGTCCATATGATGTTGCTGAGGAGAAAAGTGATATATCGCATCAGCAGATTTATTTACAAAGTTTAAGTCCTGCAAGCGGAAAACCCTACTTACACTAAGAACCGACACAAAACACAGTCAGATTTGGAATCCGAATTTGAAATTTTATATCTAGAAGATTGATCGGATCGACTCTTTGAAGTGGTAGGGGTTCGACCATTGAGAAGAGCGATTGCGATAATGCGATGGATATTGGACCGTCGGATTGAGAGTCCAGATCGATGGTCCAGAAGTGATCACTTATCACACATCGGAGAGGCCAAAGGACTAGCGACAGTAGAATAGCGAAGGGTCGATATGCCGGTAGCGATAAAGCACTGATCGGCGATCGGAGGAATCAGAGGTTGGCGTGATCAGTGTAACAGAAGGATTAATACAAAGGAGTGGACCCAATAATATTTAGATATCCAGGTGTATATTATTTGAGATCCGGCCCAAGGGTTCGAAGCAGAATTTCCTTTGTTTCCAGTGTTTCCTGTGTATTCCGGAAAAGTTATGTGTTCGCATATTTGATGTGATAGAGCCAATGTTAAAGAAGCTGCGGAGGAGCCAATTGTGATTGCGAAAAATATAACCTTGGGATCTGTGCAGAGGTAAAACTGAGGTGGAAAGGTATGTTTTGTGGTTATTTTCCTTTGTAAAAGGTTTATAACGAGAATATGTGCCGATAGAAGATTTCATGTGATAGAACATATGTAACCAATTTATTAAAAGGAGAAGGTTATATATATGTGGTTAATGGGTTAATAAGGGTTAAGGAGGAGTTTTAAGTCCCCATAGGGAAGAATTAATGGAAGAATTTAATAAAAGGGATAATGAAGGTTATAGGGAGGTAAATAGTCCTGACAGGAGGTTTGATCCAAGTGATTGAGTTCCAATAAAAAGGAACTAATAAAAGAGGGCCTTAACAATTTGTGGTTGTTGATTTGACTCCTTCGTGAGCTAAATTCCTGGGACAATGTATTTATGTATTTATATGCATACTGTGGGTGTAAGCGGGGGTACCATGCGTCACTTGAGCAAGTTGGAGTTGGTGCCCTCGAGGGGGCATTCACTTATACATTACAAAGGCCCATAGTAAATACCCAATGGGGAAACCTGAAGACTAGCAATACTCTGAGCAGACTGCCAGTTTGATAGCCAATGCCAGTAGATCTTGTAAAAGCAAAGGTAAAGGTGGAAAAAACACCAATATGAATAGGATCACAAGAAAAAGGTGATTCATGTGAGTAAGCAGCAATATAACCAGTTTTTTATCTATAAGCGTGATTCAGGTGAGTAAGCAGTAGTATAACCAATTGTTTTTCTATAAGCAACAAAAGGTGCAGATACATTATTTAGAGAATGAGATCTAGTTGGTGGAGATTACAGAATCTCCACTTAGACCTTATGAGCTCATTTCGGTGAGCAGGGAACCGGATTAGTCAGATTGATCGATTAGGTTAGTTCATTTTGGTAAGCAGGGAACCGGATCAGTCAGATTGATCGGTTGGGTTAGTTCATTTTCATAAGCAGGCCTGGGAATCAAATGCTTCTCATGGTATCCTGAGCTCAATGTTAAATCAATATGATCAAAAGTACATAGTAATTGCATATGCTTATGCAATAAGGGAAAGCATACAATTATCTCCTAGTTTCATACCTATGTTAAGAGTGGCATGATGGTAGAAGGATATGAACTAGAGCACAAAATTTAGGCCTATGTCCTCATGCACTTTCACCAACCATCTTCTTTATTTGTTTCAGCTCAACACAACTATATTTCTTTGAGTCTAGCATCTAGAATTCATCTATAAGGATCTGTTTGGACAAACTTCATAAACCACTGTAGGGATCTTCCCCGTAATGTGGTTTGAAACTTCAATACTTTCAGATTTGGAGCAATCGTTCCTTTATCTCTCCATATTAACTCGTAGAGGAACCAACGTTGCTCTGCATCACTATCACCATGGATGTCTCATGTGAGTTAGAATCAGTTTATTTATTAAGTAAGTTGATACAATTATTATTTGGAAAGGCCAACATTCGACAGGATGCTTGAAGTGAAGCAGAAAAATTCCCAATCGGGGGCAAGAGAGTTCAAATGACCCAGTGCACAACCAAACAGGTCTTCATGTGAAGTGTTAGCTACCTTGCAAAGCAATAAGCTAAGACAAAATTGTCACATCGATTTGCAAATTCTTTTTCCCATAATTGGTTTGTTCACCAATTACTTCAGTGCATTTTTTGATGGGCACCTGCTGCAAGGGTAAATGCTAGTAAACAAAGAATAAATATAGGTGGGATCATAAGCTCAAAATCATAGTTAATAATATAGGATTGGCTAGGGTTAATAAGTTAAGAATATTTAGACACATATAACAAGAAAGAGGTGAATGCTCGGAGTGATTTTGTGTATATTTGACACAATTGCTTTTGCATTGATATGAGGGCGAATATGAAATGATCATCAATATGTTCTACAACATTAGGCTAAGACAATAAATGAATATTTATTATTTATAGCATCCAAAGCATTGAGCTAAGACAGTAAATGAATATCTATTATTTACAGTATCTGGTGATCAATGATAAAGTATTTGTAGACCTTATTTCCTCGATACCAGGGTTTAGATTGAGGACACGGAATCACACCCTGGTTACATTTGCAAAATGGCAACCTATTTTGCCAACTATTCTTGGGAGCATGGTTTATGAAACAAAATGTCGATGTAGTGCAATTTGAACAAATTTCATGAAAAAGCAAAAACAGAGGAGGAGCACCAAATTTCATGAAAAGGAAACAACCTAAGAGGAGCACCATGGTAGGTGGATGCATGAGATGACAAAACAGATTAATCCTCTTTTATATTGAAATTAAATTATTCTGTGCTCAAAATTGCATCTGAACTATCCAACAGAACCTGCTTTGTATGTGGAAGTCTTGTAGGTTGTATGTGACATTAGCAACATCTTCTAGATTTTTTTCATATGTCAGATCTGTTAAAGATGGACAAAGCTATAGTAGAAAATTGTTTTTCAGAATGCACTGGTACTGAATGTTATCCTCCATTTTGATAATGTAGTGTAATTGTAGACAACGTCGATACGTGGTTAACTCTTTACATGTGGAACAATCAACCTTATCAGCAGAAATTATTCCGAATGTATCTGCTAGAAGAGAGAAATTGTTGCAAATTGTTACAAAAGGTTCTGCATGAATTTTTGATATCGTCAGCATTCCTTTTACTTGGTTCATGTTCCAGTGTAGTTTTAGCGTTAGATATTGTAATAGAAAATTCTAGGAGGATAATAAATAAAGGAGCAGAATTTGTATTTTGTAAACTATGAAAAAGCCTTTATTGTTGACAGAATTAGTTTTCTCAGGTCTTCAAGTACTTTGTTCGAATTGACAACTATTATAAAGGTGGACTTGCACATGCGTAGTGATCTGTGTTCTTTTCCTCTAACAACATTTCAAAACAACACCATTGGTGCTTCTTGTTTCGAAATTTGTTTTTGTATGGATTTGAAAAGTGATACAAATGTACTAAAGAGATAAACCTAAATTGCAAAATGTACTAGTGTTAAAAGTAATTGCTTTAAAATCTGTTCACGTAAATGTAAAAAAGTATATATGATTGAATTTGTACATACCATGCCTTTGTCTTTTTTATATTGGTCATCCTTGATATTTAGTACATATTGACTGCCTATTTCTTTTGTAGATGTTACAAGGCCAATGATTGTGCCGATCGTGAATGCAGTTGTTGTGTTTTTGAGCTGGTGAATTGTTGTTGTTGGTACAAATTTGTACTCATTACAGATGGTTGGGATTGTTTCTACGGTGCTTTTATCATGTAGAACTAATATGCAAGTGCAGTCTCCATGGTCATAAATTGTTTTTGGAGAGATCTTAAAATTTCTCATACAAATTCGCAAGCCAACTACAAGTTCAGCTTCAATAGTAGGAATGAGATTATGTGGCACATTCAGTGTAATTGCCATATTCCCTTTGCTATCAACTAGGTCAGCATGTAACAATTCAATTCCATGTATTTGATCAAGTATTGTTTTATATATTACAAGGATGTCACCGTGAAATATTGTTCTGAGTTTCAGGCTCTTCAGTTCTTGTATTGTGATCAGATTGCATTGTTGATGGTTAGCCTTTATTTCAAATTCCTCATCTTGTTTTTGTCTATAGAACAATATTAAAAGAATCTGAATTTACATATTGTTTGCATTAGAAAACACAGTAAGAATAGATATAAAGCTTGTTTAGTTACTTTTTATCAGATTTTGAGAAGCTGCAAGTCTTTGGAACAGTAATTTCTTTGTCTTTTCTTTTCATATTATTTACCTGTACAGGGCATGAGTACAAGCTATTAGGTTTACAAGCAAAATTTGTTCTATGCAATAGTAAATCTATGCATAATGTTATTCTATGTGTTGTTACATACCTGGATTAGTTTGCCCAAAGTGGATGCAAGGAAGCTGCAAAACATAGACTCTTAGTATGTCGATTGGACATTCATGTTGCTTGGAGAACATAGAATTTTTTCGAATGTGTGTTTAGCAAATTGTACAGAAACTTGTATCTCAATGTTACATTGATTTTTCTATGAGAAAACAAAAGATGCAAAAAAAGTGAAAAACATAGACTTTTTTTATGGCATGTTTAGCATAATGCACAGAAAAGTGTCGTTAGAGATGTGGTAGGGCATAGAATATGATATGATTAGACCAATATGCCCATATCACATTTATTTCACACGGTTTTATGGGCAAGGTTGTCCAGATATGGTCTATTATTGTTTTTTGTTGTGGAGATAGTTTACTTGTTATTTGTTGTAAGTTTTCCATTTCCATAAATTGTACGAAGGTTTTGCTATGAGTTGTTTGTAGTTGGATGTCAATGTTGAAATCATCAATGACTAAGAAGACACAATTGGTATATCTAGTTTGTAATTTTTCTTCTTTATTTATTTGTATTATTGTGGATACATGTTCTAATGGTGCTGCATAAATGTTCATTAAGAAAATTGATTGTTGAAAATACATGTCAATTAGTGTAAGCTCTGTTTTTTCTTTCAAAATGTCTTTGTTGCTTTAATAAACATTGTTTTTTCTACAAGTAAGAATTCCATGTGTAGAATGTGCAATGGAAAATTAATGATAAGAATTCTTTGTCTATTGGCGAAATGTACAAATGAGTTTCTTGAAAACAGAGAATCATATTGTCCATTAAGTCCTTGTGATGGATCACATCACTAAGATGTGCACATAGACTACATGTGTTTAGACTTGCAATTGATAAAACATTCTTGTTATCAAATTTGTTCTTTGTGAATTCTAGTTCCCATGCACCAATTGTTTCTAGCTGTGCCATTTCATTGATTATATTTTTTTTGACATGGAAGTTTTGTTGCGCTAATTTGTTAATCAAGTATAGTGAGTTGATAGTCGTAACACGTGATAGTGCAATATAGACTAGACCATGTTTTGTGACACCAGTTGCATCAAACGCAAGATGATCTAATGCCAACCCTTGTGTTTAATGTATTGTTTGTGCATAGGCTAATTGGATTGGAAATTGTTTTCGAATTGTTTGTAATTTGTTATGAGACATTTCTAGTGATTTGGCAATTCAAAATATTGGTGTCTAATCTGGAAATATATTTATATCGTATTACTGTTTGAATTTGTTTCTTTTTTTTTCCCAATTTTTGTGTCTGAAAATTCTATCCAGACAATGTCAGGTATGTTGTTATTAGGTGAATAGGATTTGAAAATCCCTTAAGCACCATTAACCAATCCATCGTTAGTATTGTAGTTTCCTGCATATAGTTCAACTAACATGTTTTTGTAACTGTAATTATTGATGGCAATGAGATTGCTTTACCAAAGTCAAATTAGCTCGATCCAGGAATCTTGTAGTTGTGAATTGTAGCAAGCATTATTTCTTCCCCCTTTGCTAGTGAACGCATTTTTGCATTGTGAATATGGACATATTTGTTTCGATAGAAAATGTATGGGAAAACTGGGCTTAAAGGTGCAGGCCTATAGCAATTATGTTTATGTAAGCAATATCTTGATATGTTTGCATCTTTAATCTCATCCTCTTTAGTACATTGATGAACAATGGGTCTTTTTGACACATTGGTGTGTGTAATTAATAAAATTTTATTTTCTCTGCCCAAAAGTCATATGGAAATATGTTTCTATTGATTTTTGGGTTTTCAATGATTAGAGAGTCTATTACTGGGTTTGCTTGGTAAAGATCACCAAAGAATATCATGTCAACATTACCAGAGTATGAAGTTGGTGTGTGTAAGATTTGTCGGAGTCGCTTATCAATTTGATATAGTGTTGTTGCACCAACAAGTGATGCCTAATCTATGAGGAGTATACGCAATTGTTGGAAGTGCTTTGATAATGTGTCCAGTTTTTTGTTGTTTAGTGAGGGGCAATCTACTTTATTCAAGGGAAAATAGAATGTAGAATGCAATGTCAAACCAGTAGCATTAAAAGCAGCTTTTCCCATGTATGCAATGATTATTCCTATTAGTTGTGATGGGTTATAAGGCAATGCTACATTGTGTATGCGTACTAAGGATTGGAATATTGCCTTAGCTGTGTGTGTCTTTCATGTTCCTACACCTCCTGTTAATAACAAATAGATCAGTTCATATGGTCTATACAATTTTCTTGTTACAACATCAGTGACTATTCTTGTTTTTTTTGTGTTTAATTGTCACATAAACTCATAGTTCTCTATGTCTTCAAGTATATGTGGTTGTTTGACGATTTCATATGGCCTTGTAGATTGTAGAGAAAATTTCTTTGTATCTTGGAAATGTTCCAAGTCGTTTTGGAAGTCATAGTTTTCGTATTTTTCATCTATCACTTTGTTCAATGTTATAGTTTCTGTTTCATTTGATTTTAAACTATCTATGTTGAATATTTGTTCAAATTTTGTTTCTACTGCGTGCATTGCATCATCTATGTCACCCCATGTAGCTGTTGTAACAAATTTGAACTTTTGTTCATTTTGCTTTATTGTTTCTTCAAATGCAAGATATGCAGATTGCCAACTTGCGTGATGTTGCTTCATTGTAGTTTTACTTACTCGACAGGGATAGTATAACATTAATTGTTCTCTACAGTGATTTTCAATGTCCTTGTATTTGTTATCTAACACATCGAATGACATATGGTCTACTTTATTTTCTGTGTTCTTTTCCTTTCTTTGTATAACTAGATGCAAATTCTACTAAACATACAAGTTCAATAGCTATAGGTCGTAGAACATAGTAGTCAATGATTGATGGGCACATTATGTCTTCTGAGTCATTTTCTTCCTTTTGTAGGTCCTTTTTTCTTTAAGAACAAATGCACGTTCATCGACAAGAGATGTGTTAATGAAGACACACTTTCGTGAACTACAATTTAGTGGAAGTGATAACACAATATGCACTGCTTGTTGTGCAAACATTTGTTGCAAGTTGACCAAATCTTTCCCTAAATAACTAATGGTATTTACGATGATAGATTTTGTTCTGACATGATCTTCGTTTATTTTCTTAAATGTTCTTGTGAGTGTTTTATCTTCTTTTGTCATATAGGAACTATAATACATTACAACTGCATATGATTCAAGTACAAATTGGGAATCAATGCTTGCAATCCAAATTCTTGAAATGTGTTGTGAAACATTATTCGTCTAGGTGTCAACTAGTTTTCCTTGCAATAACAAAGTTGTTCGATTTAGCATACATTGGATGGCATGTATCTATTTGTTATGTACTAGTCCAAGGCTACCTAAGAAGCTATCAAATTCAAGAGGCTCAAGTATTTTTGTTACTTTCATCGGTGGTACTGGGAAATTAAATCCGCAATTAGAATTTCTATGCTTCCTACAACTTTTTGTGTGACAATGGTGTTGTAGAGCTCTAAGTTCCTTTGAAATTAGCAATGAATTAGTTGACAAGTATTTGTCAATGAATTTTTTGACTTCAATGTTTGTATTTTGACAATAGATTGGTGCAGATTTCATCCAAAGTAAGCCATGTTCATGTTCACTGCCCCGATTTTGGATTTTTGTTACATAGAAGTAGTCATTGAGCTCTCCATAATAGTTGTGATCATGAGATATCAATTGATGTAGTGCATCCCTCCTAGACCTATAGTAACATACATAAGTAACAGGGTCATTTCTTATTAATGAGCTAGGCACATTTTCATCTAGTTCATTTGTGTTTGGTTTTCTATTGTTTTGTTTTATGTGTCTCAATGCATGCATTAGAGGATCCCAAAGATGCTCTGCACTACTAAAGGACACAAAGAAAGTGGGTAGCCCTAGTTGTCGAATCATTGGATAGACTTTGTTGGGCATTTGCTGGTGGTAGTCAAGTGAGGTATGAATTGTTTTTAGGTCCATGTAACCAATTTCAGACTTTAAAATACAAGCTAGGTTCGGTTTTGACTTAACGTGTTTTGCGACTAGTTTTCTACCTTTTAACTACCCTTTTCTAATTCTAATCCACATTGTATTCAACACTTGACTTATGATAATTCGAAATGATTTATAGAACATGTTAGTAGTATAATAAGAAAAATTGTGGTTTTTATGAAGCACTTTCCAATGACAAATCTTTTGATATGTAAAGTTTTTGGAGATGTCAGTTGGGCGTTTGTTGCCATAGAAAAGTGATGGAAAACTCATTTCTTCTGAGTACTTATCTTTGAAGATTCCTAATGGCATATATCCTGCAGTAGGTGCAATGTTAATTTGTTTATTTACAAGGTCATGGACAATATGTACATCAATGAATCCATGGACCAATGTTTTTGGTGTTGGTTCATCATTTTCTTGGTTATCATGTTTGTTATCTTCAGCTTCACTTGAACTTTGATATGCCTCTTGGTTTTGTAGGAATTCCTCTTTCCAATTGTCATTTATGGTAGCGTTCTCGAGCTTGTAAAGCATTCTTTTGCATAATTTTTTTAATGCTTTCATCTCTTTGTGAAGTCGAACTTGGCCAAATGCATAAGAACTTTTAAATCTTAAATTTTTTTTGACAATAGCGGCAATTATGTTAGTGTGTTTTATAGTTTGAGGCAATGCATATTGAATTCTAGAAATGTTAGTGGGGACATTGATGACTCCTCTAGTTAAGCCTAGTTGTGGCTCTTTATGTCGATGGCCCATTTCTTTTACTTGCAAGAAAGGCAACCTTAATGCAACTAGTCTTTCTTCCAGTTCAGTGAGTTGTGTGAGTGTTCTAGTGGCATTGTTTCTTATTATCTGTTCAGGAACTGCATATTTAGCGATTGTTTCATGTTCAATTTCTTTTTTGCAATGTTTACAAATATAGCCATTTGCAACACTAGATTTCACATTCTCGAAACTAGTCGATAGTTTCCTAATCTTATTTTGTGTTGTTTGATTTTATTGTTTCACGAAGAAAATGTCTGTTTTGAAAAAGTTCTTTCACATGATGAACAATCGAAAATAGGTGTGTCAATTATTTGTCTTCGATATATTTGTTGAAACATTGATAATTCTGTTAGTTTGTTCATTGATCTTGATTGAATCAATAAATCATATTTTCCTGATTTCTTTGATTGTGCTGAAAGATCCTTTGATCTTGTTACAGATGGACTGCAGTCCAAGTTTTCTATGACTATTTCTTGTTCCATTGTTGTTGTGTTGAATGAAAGCTTTATTTTCTATGTTTTCAATTTTTTCCGAATAATTCCTTTAAGCAAATGCAGAGATAACGTTTTCATCTATTTTCGTGATAGACAAAAAGTTACAATTCTTGTTTATGCTTTGTTTCTAATGTGTTTTTTCAACTTTCTAAGTGACCGAAATCTCAGTGTCTCACTAACGTCTTCTACGTTTTCTAGAACTACTTGTTGTTTCATTGTGATTTTGTTATACCCAATGCCTATTTTTTGCCTTTTCAAAATTTTCTGAGCAATGTCCTTAAGCACACGCAAAGATAAAATTCTCTTGTGCTTGTTTAAGTGACAAGATGGTTTTAATTTAGCTTCGACAAATTGACATTTTGTTTTAGGTTGTGTTTCAGTGTTGTTTTTTGAGGAATGCATTGAATGAAACATCATAACTTCCTCAGTATTTGTTGCAATTGATACATCAAATGTTTCAGCGTTAGCACGAGATATCTTTATTTCACTTGTATCTTCTTTACTTCGAATAAGAAATGTTTCTATCTGATCTTGTTTACTGGATAAGTTCATTTGTTTGTATGAGGTTCTGCTTTGTTCGAAGTGCCTTTTCAGAGGATCCTCGTCATTGAATAATACGTCATGAGTATTTGTTCCAACACTTGAATGGAAGTGCAAATAAATTCTCATGTTTGTTTTGGACCAAACCCTAATTGGAATTTTCAGCCAATTTGAGAGCGAGTGGATACAAAAAATATCTCTCCATAGACCTCTAGATCCTAGTGGTATATTGTTTGAGGCAGATCTAGTCATTTTGTCTAAATATATTTCACGGTTGCTAATGTTGTGCATTTCTTTAAGTGACTCTTCATGCAATTCATGTTCATAAGACAAAAATGCCTCTCTCTCTCGTTTTTTGAGAGAGTCTCTAAAATAATCTATTGTTCCTTTCCTTAGCTCTACTGATGTGTATCGAAAATCTAACAAAAGTTCCAAACTATCAAATAAATGGTCTCCAATCAGATATGAAAAATTTCTCACACAAAATAAGTGATGCTTTTCCAAGACTAATTGCAATTTGTGTTTCTCATACATAGTAGACATGATGACAACTAAGTGTTTGATGCAATAATATGTTTAGTAATGCAATGCAATTACAAGTCACAGAATCGTAACAGAAAGTTGAACAATGAAACTGGATATAGAATAGGAAGTGATTGTTATGTACCTTTGGAACTGCAAATGTGTATTGAGCTGCTAAGAGTGCTTATGTCAGTTTTAGATGAAAGTTAATGTAGAATAGGGAGTGATTATTGTGTACCTTTGGAACTGGAAATGTGTACTGTGCTATTTAGAATGCCAATATCGACATCGAGTGAACAGGTCCATTAGAAGACATTGAAAAAAAACGCATTGATCATCAGTATAGGAATTGATGAATAGTGTATTAGATTAATGAAATAATGCTACAATCTAAGCAAAGTAGTTTGCTACATTAATGAAATAGTGAATTGTTGATATTTCTCAATGCTAACCTTGCTAATGTTAAGTAAAACCAATGTTAACAAATTTGGGTCAATAGATTTCATAGAAAAGACAAAATCAGTTCTTCACCACCAGAACATAAAGCTTAATATTAATTGCAAAGAAAAAGCAGTAACGAAAGAATGGTGGTAGTAGCAATTGCTGATTTGATCTCCAAGTAAGCTGGGAAGCAATATATGTACCGCATTCTTTAAGAGAATTTGCCCACTACTAGAAGCAGAACCACATATAACTTAATGTGACTGACCTTGACCCTAAACATAGCTAACAAATTGTAGAACTTGGCATATATCCTACTGTAAGTACTGGTGTAATGGTTGCAGTAGTTGCATAAATGTGTGACAAATGGTGGGCAGTGGCATTAGGATACCAATACAGTGTGTTGTTATATTCCTGTTTATGTATGTAGTTATTGAACAAGAAAAAATTGATAAAGAAATAAGGAATTGAATTTTAGTATAAATGAAAACTAAGAGAAAAGGTGTTTGTAGTTATATCTCAAGAAGATCCAGCATTAGCCTATCATTCTAATGCCAATAGCAGCATATGGATTTGAAGAAGTTGTTGACCCCGAGCTTATGTAGGCACAAAGCTTCTTTCCACACTTCCATATATAGGTTAAATACATAGGTAGAGGTGAGGACAAATGGAAGAGCCGATTGTTCGAGAGGCCGATCCATGACCAGAACCAGTCAATTATCTAGAAGCGGAGGTATAAGCAGCGGTTCAAACAGATTTAGTTCAAGCAGATCCAAATCCAGATAGTTGTTATCTATTGGTAAAGGTTAATGGCCTGATAATATTTAGTTTTTTTACTATGGATGTTTTTCATATTTAGGATCCACAACACAAATTTAACATCAATTTTCTCGTTAGTGTTATAAGCTTATGCCTTTGCTAGTTCAAGCGCTCACTTGATTTATAATAGAATTTACATATGGAAAGACCATGAACTACCTCTATAATAGGATTTTCATATGGAAGGACCATGAACTACCTCTGAACCAATCATATTATCATTCATTATAACACAATGAATGTCTAAACATTTAAGAACATTTCCAAAATTCATTGTAAAGTCATGAAAGTATAGGTTGAGTCACTTGTCTTGTCAAATGTATGACAAATGGTTGGCAGTGGCATTGGGATACCAATACAGTTGTAATGGCTCACCCCATCAACCCCTGACTCCTTTGGCCCATGTAAGGAGGGCAATGGCTGGGAAATCCTTCTATTTTTCTCTTCGGATTAGTTAGAGATTCACCAAATTGTAGTACTCCGAGCGTTGTAAAACAGATAAAAATTGTGTGAAAGGAACAACGAAACTGGAAAAAGCTAATGAATATTTCTATTAATTTGGTTTCAAACTCAAATGAAGTTGAATAACAACAGAGTCCCAAAATATCCAAATTATATTAAAAAAATTAAAAGCTAGAAAGAAAGGAATGCCTCAAAAGCTACAACCACACTCATAGACATAGTCTTATGTCTTTGCTAGTTCGAGAACTCACTTGATTTATAATAGAATTTACATATGAAAGGACCAAGAAAAGGACTCCGCAATAATTTAAGCTCTATTTGGAGGGAAATTTTGGCATCTACTACACCCAATTTGTTAGAATTGGTATGATCCATTCAGAAAGGAACACTTGGCAAGGGAGTTCAAAGGTAGTGGGCACTAACCAAGGATGGAGGCCTCAACTCAATTATTGAAACCAAGGAAAAGGAGAGAAACCATAGAGTATGGTTCAAAAATCATATCCCATGAAATCATCCTTCAATCCATGAACTACCCCTAAACAAGCCATATTATCATTCATTAATCCTATATAGAAACCATGAATTAATAGAACTTGAGTCCTTTATATAGTACGCTGACCTGCCTGAACTAGTAGTTAATATGACCTAAGAAATTACTATCTAAAAATCGGTTTCTTGGATGACGCTATGTGGATACCATAAAACTGGAAATAAATAGCTAATCTTGTTTCATTTTGCTTCTCGGTCCAGTTTCTACAAATACAAGTTATCCTTATATAAATTTTTGTCTTACTTTCATTCTGATCATCTTCATCACTATTATCTTGGTGTCAAAATCCTTTAAACAGTTTACTGATTTTTCAACGGAATGTCAGTCAAGCTCAAGATAAGAGACTCCAAAGACACCATCCATCTTAAGTTCATTTTTGGAATAGTGCCACATCTGAGGAAGGCACTTGAGCTATTCTATGTTAGTTCCTTATAACTTACCTTCCATCTTACTTGCAACATAGAAGCTGAGATACCTAGATCCAATCCTACCAATCAGAGGACATTGACTTCATGTTCTCAACCTCTTGGCAATTACAACGGCCAACCCAATAGTAGTGGGTAGAACTTGTAGTTGATTGGTAGAACACCTACTACTAGGACACAAAAGAGGAGGAACTAGTGCTCCTACCACTAGTAGATATTACATTGTAACTCTCCACTTTATATCAAATCATGTCAATGCAACTATGTACAAGTGTATATGCAACAATCAACATCATATGATCAGTCATTATTCTATATCGTATGATAATGAAACTACTTTCTCCTTATCATTGGCCTATTATTCAACTTCCATTATTATTAGCCTATCAGCAGTCAATTCAAAAGATACATGCGAAACCAATTCTAAGCAATATTAGTTATCAATAAAACAAAATGACTGCTAGTCTTTGTGATCTTCAAGAAAATTCTTATAAACAAAATAGTAACACACAATACCTAACTTTTTTTGACAATAGAACCCATGACACGAAGAGACAACCGAGCTATGATAAACCCACACAAAAGAAATGATGCCCAGTCTTTATGATCTTCAAGAAACTTCTAATAAACAAAATAGTGACACCCAATACCTAACAATTTAGGACAATAGAACCCATGACATGAAGATACAACAGAGCTCTGATAAAATCGTATAAAATATCATACAGAGAGGGGATGTATAACAGTTTGGATGTTATCACTTTTACCAAAGAAATTTGTAACTACTAAACAAACCACAATAAAAATCCATATTTTTAAAATGCCATAACATAAGAATATGCATTGTAATGAACAAATACATACAACTAATTTGTAGTAGTGAAGATAGTCATCAGTTGGATGCAACACTAATACTTCATATAAAGGATAAGATAAACATACCTCCAGTCTCTTAAAGAGATCATACAGGGTATTTAATGTCACTAAAAAAATTCCCTTTTCTAAACTTTAATTCTGATCCTTAGTGGGCCTCTCATAAAATGTCATTCTTGCTTTTCTCCAATAACCTGATTGAGGTTGTAACTAGAATGTCCCCTATGAAGACAATTTTTTGCCATGGCACATAACAAAAAGTAACAATTCAGAAAGGTATAGGTATGGGTGCTCCTCACACTAACGGTCATTCAAAATTCATAATCCCCGTTTAGTTTTTTCTATCTTCCTTCCTAGTATAGCTGAGGTGTGTTCCTCAATAATACAAATATAATTGTTCTCTATTAAAAAAAAATACAACTCTACTTCAACAATAAAGGTCAACCAACCAATACTAGGAGAAGATCTGACAACATACAAAAGTAGGGCAAAACAAAGTAAAATTTGAAGGAAAATCTAAAGTAAATGAAGACAAATCAGACTATGCAGGAATTCTTCACAATCCTAACAGCGTTAACATGGCTCTGTATACTGAAAACATGGGAGACACTACAAGCCACAAATCATAAAATCATTCACACTATAAAGAGAGCTCTGGTCATAAGGAAAATATATCATCCTAGGTATTTACAGTTGCTATATGAGAACTATACTTTTTTAGGTACAGGGTTCTTGATAGGACGCCATTTTTGCTTTTGCTCCAATAGCCTATAATAAAAATTAAAACTATCAAAAGCTATAAAAAAGGGAAGAGTACAAGATAAATACTACAAGCTGAAAAAAGTGCAATACAAAAGATAGGATGTCAAGGTTCTCATCCCATGTAAACAGAAATGAGGTAGTAGCAATTCCATGTGCGTTATATTTTCTAGATCCAACGTTACCAATTCAAGACATGGAACAAGATTGTTTGTGAGCTTAGTTAGATCTGGCATGCTCCTAGAGTTGCAGAAGGGCAAGGAAATCCAATTGACGTAGAATCTATAACAAAAAATCATTTCTCTGAATAAGTAAAGTACAAATCTATTTTATTGATAAATGTTGGATGAAAACCCCCAAGAAGATCAAACAACATGAAAATGATGACCAAAGAAAAGTAAATTTTCATGGGGCAACTAAGAACAATACAAGAAAAGTTGGGTGTGGTGGGATTATTCAAAATCATACAGCATTATTAACACTGTGTTCATGGAAAACATAGGAGATAGCAGTAGCCTACAAGATTGGTCGCATACAATTAAAGGATAAAATAAACATACCTCTAGTCATTTAGAGAGATCATACAAGGTATTTAATATCACTGAAAAAATGTCCTTTTCTAAACCTTTATCCTGGTCCTTAGTGGGCCTCTGATAAAATATCATTCTTGCTTTGCTCCAATAACCTCATTGAGATTGTAACTATAAAGTCCCCTATGAAGACAATTTTTTGCCATGGAAAATAACAAAAATTAACAATTCTAAATAGGCACTTGATATATAGAAATAAGTATCACAACCTGAGATATTGTTTCTCACTTTACCATTTTAAATAAGAGAAAATATGAACATCAAATACTAGAAATACATACGAAAAATTAAATAAATCCACATTCAAGTCTTGACAAAAAAGGATCATCCATAAGAGTGCAAAATCATGTTTCATTAGTAGAGATGACGCAAGTCACAACCATAAAGCAAGGTGAAGATCTGGTAATGTTCAAAGAAAGGAAAAATCAGAGTAAACTATGATGGAGTAGCCCACGGCAATCCAGGTGCCACTGGGTGTAAAGTCATTGTTGAAGGAGAATCCAAGGTTATTATTCATATATTGTAAGCCATTATTAAACAAGAAACATATCTGAACCTCAAATAAGATAACTTTCTTAAAACTAAAAGGTTGAAGTAATAAAGTTCCACCATGTCACATTGATGACCAACAAAGTTGCAGACCAAAAGGAAAATCAAGGAACACATGGGCAGGGAGGAAACCTTAGCTAAGATCAACATTTATGAGTTGGATCGTTCATGGCTAAATCATTCAAAAACCAACCCATTAGAGAATCATTTTTATTATAGGGGATGGAAATTGAAATCACCACTAATGACAGCCCAAGAAAACACGGTAACCTTTGTTAGAACTTGTGATTTTATATTTCTAGATTGTTGAGAGGGAGGGAAGAGTATATAATTCTTGATAAAATGGAATCAAGTCTCTTTATATTGAAGTAGAAGTGAACAAAGAGATGTTTACACCTTGACAATTGCTAAACTTTAAAATATACATGCGAAACCAATTCTAAGCAATATTAGTTATCAATAAAACAAAATGAATGCCAGTCTTTGTGATCTTCACGAAACTTTTAATAAAAAATAGTAACACACAATACCTAACTGCTTTTGACAATATCACCCATGACATGAAGAGACAACAGAGCTATGATAAACCTGCACAAAAGAAACAATGTCGAGTCTTTATGATCTTCAAGAAAATTCTAATAAACAAAATAGTAACACCCAATACCTAACAGGTTATGACAATAGAACCCATGACATGAAGAGACAACAGATCTCTGATAAACCCTCTTCAGTTAGATGCAACACTAATACTTCATATAAATTGCTTAGTTCCACATAATGTTGTAACAATGGTTCCTTTAGAGGAACAAAAATGTCTCAAAACCCGGGAAATTTCATGAAACAATTTGCATTAAAACCACTCAATATAAAAACTTTGATAAAAACACAAAAGCCTTTTAACATCATTCCTATGGAAGGACCAAAAGAAAAACAAAACCCGGTTTCAAATAAATTTTCCATTGTGTATAGGAGGCTCGAGATTCAACCATAACCATAACAACCTAGCTCAAAAACTAAAACCCTACATAGGGTAGAATATGTCAATACAATGTGATAACATAAATAGTACCTGATATAAACCAATGTAGTCGAGCAGAAGCAAAAACAAAAGTAGAAATGAGGTCATCACTAAATGATTTATAACTTTATTATGTAACAACAAAAGTAACTTACACGTATGTTGATGCTGCATGGTAATATTGAATAGAATGAAATGTGTTCATAATGAATTATTAGCAACTAACACGTACAAATGATTTGATTTACGTTAACCTCTACCAAATCAGCCTTGCAGGTTAACTAGTACAGATGTCATAGCTTCCCCAACAGATGTCATATTCCCTGTTCAGCACCATTGCTCTTCTTGCTACCTTCGCTGCTAGCTCAGATGTTTACATTCTTGGATGTTTAACCGTGTAAGCTCCCTGCCTGTTTAGATGATGAATGAGCACTACTTGTTCAGATGACGAATGAGCAACCATTAATGCAAGCCACAAAACAATAACAGGTACTGTTGCTTTCAGGCACCTTCCCTGCACTGTTTAGGTGCTCGGTTCTTCCAAGGTCAAGATACCGGCAGAGACATGGGAGGAGGGAGAATCCTTATTCCACCAGTGGTCGTGACAAGTTTGAGAGTGTCTATGCGGGGCTCCTTTCCAAAAGAGAATATTTTACAAAAAAGACTCGTTTTCCTCTGGCCTTGGTGAGCTTCGCCTATTCCAGGAATGGATGGGTTCCAGTTGTGGTGAGAGCCAGAGAGGGAATTGGGAAGAAAAATGGTGGTGTGAATGTTGCTGGGGTTTCAATCCCGAGATTTATAGTGAAAGATAATAAATAAGAAGATTGGGAAGTGCATTGAAATGATGCAGGGAATGATATTAATGGTGAGTCTCAGAATATTTTGACTTCTGTGGTGGATGAGAGGAGCCATAGCCTGGTCATATCGTGGTCTCGATTTTTCTATACAGCAGCCTTTGAGGTTTTGAGTTCGAGTGCAATGTGGGTTAGAAGATAGGTCGTTGCCGCCTTCACAGCCATAACCATGGTCATTATAGTTGGTTGTGTGATGTGAACAAAGGATCTTTTCTTGAGTGGGGTTTCATCGTTTTCTCTGTCCCGCAGAGATTCCAATCTAGAGTGCAGTTCAGGGACACCGCACCCACAACTTGTTGCCTTCAATCTGCCTGAAGAAAGAATGAATGCTCTGCCATATGCACGTTCCCTCGATCAAATCAAATAACCTTAGTCTCTTTTCTGTTTATAAAAGTCCGGTGGTCAAGCCTTGTTGGGGGCATCCACTATTTTCATTTTTATCGGATGTTATCATGGAAATCTACCCATCCTAGAGATGCATAGAGGAACAGAGCGGTGTGCTTGGTAACAGAGTTTGATGCTGAATATTCGGTGAATTAGAAATCAAGATAAGTTCATGGAAGTGCAATATAAAATTAGCATGTTTCTGCAAAGCAAATATATAAATAAATATTGGTAATTACAATTGACCATTTAAATCATATTAGTGGGAAATCATTTGTCAATATTCATATCATAGCGAACAAATTCAACCAAATAGAAAAAAATTCAAAAATTCGTAAATACGATTCAAATGAAAAATTATTCGATGAAATGGACAATTGTGTTGTTATTTAGATCACGTTGTCCATAATGAAAGCATTAATTGTAACATAAAATTGTCTTAGAAAGAGTTAGGACTTTTTGGTAAGAGTTAATTTGAGTGCTTGACATTTTGGTTAGACATGAAAATATAGGTATGCTTTGGCTTTGTACCATAAGTATGTTTTGGCTTTGTGAAGGGATGGTTTTACTTAAACTTTAAGTGTATAAAATTTCAACGCTTAAATACATATATATAATTATGTGTACTTAAAAGTTAAAGAAAAGAAATAGAAATGATTATTAATTTATTAAAATAGAAATAATTGTTAAATTTCTATTTTTCATTTTTGCTTTCAATTTTTATTTTGACAAATTCTAAATTAACAAATTTAGAAAATTGATTTTTATATTTATTTATTAGATAAAGATTTTGGAAAAATGAGTTTTGAATCTTAAATACCATGTTAAATTTAAGTTTTTGGAAGCAAGAGAATATGTGGATTTTTTTCCTTTTTTGTTTGAATTGTAATTCTAAAAATTTTATACTTATTCAAAATTTAAAATGAAATAAAAAAAAAATCATAAAAATACTTCATAATTATATATATATATATAATCCATTTTTTTTGGTTGAAAAAAATTTCATTCAATTTTTTATCTATCCATTCCAATTCAAACTTGGTAATTATGGTTCATAACATTTAAAGAACTTTGAAAAGGTTAGGAAGACTTCCAAAATTTGTGAAAGCTCATCATATATCTCGTTCAAGGCGCCCCCATGTATTAGGGTATCGAATTCCTGTTGCATTCATTGCATCGTGCAAAAGAATTCATGGGTTAAATTCCACAGTTTTTTAGTGAGTACGTATATCAGTCAAAATAAATGGACAACAGCTTTAAACATGAATTGAAAATTTATCTCTGTATTTAGATTCAGGTGATGTTTAATTCAAGGCGGCATCATTATCGTCCTTACAGTGTCACTGGCTCGGTGTCCGTATAGCATAATTATACACAGATGACTAAACACCTGACGTCAACCGAACAACCGACAGACCACGAATCACTGTAACTGGCTCGGTGTCCGTATAGCATAATTATACACAGATGACTAAACACCTGACGTCAACCGAACAACCGACAGACCACTAAAGATTCCCAGAGAATGTTATTTTCTTTTAACATGTCGAAGGTGGAAAATGGTGTTATTTTCTTTTGAGAATGAATATCAACCACTTTCAACCACTTTATTGATGTGTTATTTGACATTAGCCACTTTATTACTGTGTTATTTGAAAGCAAATATCAACCATTGTAATGACGTGCTATTTGACAGCACAAGTATGTGGCAAGATTAGTAGAACATAATTAACTATAATTAAATGTGGTAAAAATTTACCATAACCAATTATTTAAAGATTTTTAACTTTTATTTATAAAAAAACATTTAAAAAATTATTTTAACTTAAATAATAATAGATTATTTATTCAATCAAAATATTATTTAATAAATATCATCAAAACATATATCATTTAATTTAAATAATTTTAAATCTATCCATATATACTATATCTATTTTATTATTATAAGGTGCATATTGTCTACACTAAAATTATGCTGAAACATGAGTGACTTACACTTTCTATCTAATCTATATCTCACATGATTAGCATATATTAATTATGGTTATAGTTTAATGTCATTTTCAAAACATATCATATGAGGATAATTTTTAGGTGGATAACTCTATTCTCTATCAACTTTTTAGCACATTGGAGAAATAAGAGTTAGTTTTGATTTACTCAGGCCTGTGTGGTTATGGTCTCTCTATGTGGAACTATACTCTTACTTTGTAGTAGAAGTAACTCCTCAAGCTAGATATACTAATAACTTACCTTGACACAATGAGTGAAACATATCACTTGAAATTGAACTCATGTGAATAAGTTAACAAACCATGCTCCCAACCATTAAAGCTACTAATAATTTACAAATATTATATAGACAAATTTATAGAATAAGATAAAATTGTTGTCTTTCATTATTATTTTTTATAAAATTCCATAATATTATTCTATTACTCCTCTTTTGTAATTTTAACTTATTTATAATTTTAACCTGGATATAATCTATTTTAAATCATGGAATAATTTTTTATTATTTATTAATAATTCTTAATTGCCTAGTCTAATTAATAGATGAAATGATCAGTTTCCAACTATTTTTTATGGTCAATTTTGTTCAGAATCTAGTACAAAGTTTTAAAAATCATAAGTTTAAGTTTAAGTTATTTAATCTATTTGTGCATTCGAAAGTGAATTTTAATCGATAAAAAATCACAATCTTATTAGAAATTGTATTAATTCAAACCAAAAAAATCATTTCCTCTATTATTTACACTCCTCCATATTTTCAAACAAAAAACCATTTCCTCTATTAATTACATTGTACCATTTTTCAAACCAAAAAACCATTTCCTCTATTAGCTACACCCCACCTTTTTTTATTACATTAATGTATATTAATCTATATGAAATTTAGGAGAAAAAAGAGATAAATAGGAGAATGATGGAATAACATGATTATTTGTGTATTTCAACTTTATAAGATGTTATATTGTGATTGTCAGTCTTGTATTCATGATTGATTTATTAAGTTATACTTTGTGTTTCTATATTAATATTTAATTATGTTTAGTTCTGAATTTATAAAGGTGAAACCATGATTATATTTTGTTATTATATTATTGTTGATGGTGCTCAAAATCCATCAAAACAAGGTGTCTCCCCGAAGTGAAGTCCCAATTAGACCTCACACCGTTTGGAATAAGAGCCCCATCCGGAGTATCCACCTCATTACCATCGATTCTTATAGATTTTCCTTGGCTCTAATTGTCAGCAAGAGAGAGGAATGTGTGTGTGCCTCCAAAAAGAAGGTAAGTGTGTCTGGTAAGTGTCTAGTCGTAAGTGTGTCAAAGTTCTTCTACTTCGGAGGAGAATAGTAAAGTGAGCCTCTAAGAGAGAGGTAATAGTACCACCCAAGTAGAGACACATGAAAACAAGAAGGATCTGCCTGACATCCAATGGAATAGTCCACAAAATATGTGACAATAATTATAACCAATGAATGAGAAAGCTTTGTCTAGTATATTGTGGAATGGTCCACAAGGATGTGATAACAATAATAACCATTACAACACATTCTCAAAATGATAAGTACTAAAATAATCGAAATAGTTCAACTACTTTAGCACAGATGAAAGCAAGCATGAAATACAAACATCGACATAATAGTCTCACAAATATTCATAATCCATGCATGAAGAATGTGTTGGCCATGAAGGATTATATTATTAAGTAAAAGTTTCAAGACAGGTGTACAATGAAGATCACTAGCTCTCATAGTGGAGCATTATAGCCACTCCTTGCTCCTCAAAATAACTAGCTTATCTCTCTATTGCCTTGCTTCATACAATCAGGCTCTATGTATAACCAAGAGGTGATGCTTCACCTTCCTTGTGACTCTTTGACTACCCTCATGATTGTTTGACTGCCTATGACCTTTAGACTTGACATGACCCTTCATATTCTTAAGGTGTCCTTTGTGCTTCCACTTTACAGTACATTTTGAATAGGTAATTACATAATCCACCATAGTAATGTGGCATATGATGACTTGTAATAGGACATGACATAACATTGATGAAATGGATTGCAGATGATGTGAAAGTGCCAAGTTATCCTTATTATTGCTTATTTCTTTGTGTCTTCCTGAAAATATGGTACATGTTCTTCTTCTTCTTCCGCTTTATGGCTTCAAGATGAGGAGTCTTCCATGTGATCTTCATCTTGATCTTTTCTTGTTGTCTGGTGTTCCTTCGTCTTCTTGACTCATGATCATGTTATCTCTTTAACTCCATATGTGTCTTCTAGCATGCCCTCCTTCTCCATCCCCTTCTTCATCATCTTTCCATAGCACGATAAAGTACTTGCATCTCCAATCAACTCATGAAAAGACAACATCAATCTGATAAACCCCTAGTCAAAGATGGTACATATTGATCTACTGACTGAGTCATAACCAGGTGATAAGCTAGGAAAGAGGCTCAATAACTGCACAATTGCGTAACTGAAGCAGTCTCAGGTGAAACTTGGGCCTTGAGACTGTGCAATGCATAGTTCAGGTTAGACTGAGCAACAAAACTGCACAATCTGGGAGCTCATTATGACAGGCTCAGGTGATGGGCAATGGATCAGCCTATTGCGCAATTTTGGAGGATGGAGGAGCCTAGATGATAATGAAATTATGTAGTTCAAGATATCAGGGCTAAGGTTTGAGCTTTGATATTGTGCAATGCACAATACTGACTAGGCAGGAGAGAGAATTGTCAATTTTTGGGAGGAAGTGAGCCAACATGAAGGGAATTTGCACTATTTCAGGCAACTGTGCAATTCTAGGAGGTAAAGAAAGCCTGGTGATTGCATAGTTATGCAGTTCAAGAGCTCAAGGTTTGAGCTTGAGCTCATCGATTGCGCAATGCACAGTTGAAGCCAAGATGGAGGGTTGGATTGTGCAATTCTGGGAGTCAAAGGTTAGCCTTGAACACTGGAACTACGTAGTGCACAGTCTTAGGAAGAAGAAATTGCACATTGCATAGTGTCAAGGGAAAAGGATGTAGCTTGATGGTTGGAACTATGCAGTGCACAATTGAGAAAGATGAGATGATGCTAGGTTGCTGGGAAATTCTGAAAATTGGCTAAGTGCGGGACCAAAGAGATTGATGTGAATAGTTACATGAATTGATTATGATCAAACATTTGAAAAATTTTGATGACACAATAACATAGATCATCTAGAACCCATTAACAACATAATTCCCTCAATGAAAAAACTTTGCGATGACTTTACAACAAGTGCAACACTAAAGATACAGTTTGCGACGACCGTGAAGACACGTGTGCGACAATGCTTAAAACTTTGGGAATGAGTGTGACTGATGTTTACATGTTTAGACCAACTCATTCACATGAATATAACCCATTGAAACCACCAGAAGATGAGTACTTACAATGTGCGACAACTAACATGCGAAAAAACAAAAATAGATAAAATGCAAACGACTCTTGCGATATGTGAATGGCAATGAAATTAACACATGCCAGAGAAAAGATAACATGAAAACAACACTAATTAGAGTGAAAGCAACTGAAAGAGACAACTGAAAACATGAAAACGAAACCCGCGATGACGAAGGTGTGTGGGAGCGATAGTTTGCAAAACTCACCGAACTTGAAGTACAAACACAACTAGAGTGTGAGAAACTATAATTTTCAGTCTGCACTGGCTGTCAACATGGATTGGAAATCGCACAAGCACATTCTTGATGGAACATGTTATGTTTTTTCAAGCTTGTGTAAACGAATGTGCTCATGCACTTGTTACAGACTAAGCATGTGTGAGAAAGTAACTTCAGCACTTCCAATTGATGAAGATACCTTAAAAAGTACCATCCAACCAAGAAGTGACTATGAAATGACCGATCACAATATCCATACTAGGCTCCAAAATTTGAGCGTATGAAAAATTTTGGAGGGTGTTTGTCCCAATGACAACAATTATGCGATTGTGTAATTGAAATGTACAATTGAAACATAATTATTTTTTATAAAAAAAAATAATTTATCACTTTCATTTATAAATGTTAATTTATTACTTTAATTTATATTGAAGTTTGAGTACAATGTGTATCTAATAATGATTATGTGTAGTTTTACACTTTTCATTATGTTGATAGGTAGCTATACAATGTAGATATGTAAAACATAATGTAATATTGTTGTTTCATAAATTACTCAAATATTGTCATTCAAAAAATTATGAAAAATGTTACGTGAAATAGATTGTGTAGATATGTATGCAACCCAAATAAAACCATGTGTATAAAATCTAGATCATTTCTTTGTAGTTTGTGCAGTGTGTCCAATATAAGTCTATATCCAATATAAATACATCATCACTTATTATAGTGCATGGGGACATCAAGTGATGCAAGGAATAAATGCAATTAGCCCAAGGGATTGGCATTGAGACCTCTTGCATGAAGCTTAAATCTCTCAAATATGTGGGCTATACCATTAGGCGTGTGTGCACACACATGTAGTAGTAACTTTATAGGAAGAACGAGGCATTTTACAGAGGCAGTCATCCCAAGGTATTGACGTCACATTTTATTGCATGAAACTTAAATCATTTAGCAACTTTAGCTTGCCCATTGAAGTTGGTCCCTCCAATTTTTTGTTTGTTGCATTCCTCATTTGGTATCACTTTGAGATATAGCATTATAATTATAGTTTTGATGAGTTTACATTAGATATCATCAAAAAAAGGCCTGGAAGTGCCAAAATTTCCTCTAAAACGTTTCTCCTTAAACATACACACTAAATTTCATGAGTGAATATAGAATAAGAAAATACAACAACATTAAATATATCTTATGTTAGAAAATCAGAAATCTAGAAGGATTCTCTTATATCAATAATTACTTACATTATTCTTATAGTCTTGTTAACCTTTCTTTATGTTTTAATTTTATCTTCTCTTCATCAAGAAATCATCAAATCAAAACATGAAGATTAACGATACAAGATATAAGCACTCCGTCAGGGCTAAAACCCCTCTATAGGGGAAAACCGAGTCAAACACTTCCACTAGCAGATTCAAATAAAACTTGAAAAAATCCAAGACCTTATACCAGACCAAAATACCTCCCTCCTCCAGCAAGTCAGCCTTCTAAGATGATTATGAAAACTTCAGTAGTCTCTTATTGTTTAGCAGCTTCATCTGAGCAACAAACTACAATTTCGGCGTCCTAACTTCAGAATTTTGGCCCTACTATAGCCCTACAACTTTGTCCCTCCTGTAGTTCCACAATTTCAAAAGTGTGAATCAACTCTATGGGTATGGATTGGCTATACCTTCATAGAATCAAGGTGGATTTCTTCGATAAGGCCATTGAGTGTGTGGATGATAGTGGTGAAAAGAAGACCTTAAATGGAAAGAAGAATCCTACATTAGTGAGGATGGTTACCGCTATGCAGGCTAAGCATAGTTGTAGAAAATGTTGCGTGATGTTTGTAGTACACATTTCCAGTAACAACAATAAGGAGGTTGAGGATGTGGATGTGTTGAGAAGGTAGCCAGTTTTAAAGAAGTTTCAGGACATATTCAATGAGGACATTACAAAGTTTCCACGTCATACGGAGGTATACTTTTCTATTGAGTTAGTCCTAAGGGTTGCTCCAACATCAAAAGCACCTTATAGGATAAGCATACATGAGTTGGTAGAGTTGAAGTGGCAGCAAAAGGAGATGTTGGACAAAAGATACATCAGACCCAGTGTATCACCTTAGGGGGCACCAGTGCTACTTGTAAAGAAGAAAGATGGTACTCTCAGATTGTGCATTGATTACAGGTAGATGAACAAGGTAACGATTAAGAAAAGGTACCCTTTGCCAATGATTGATGATTTGTTTTATCAGTGAAAGGGGGAAGCCATATTTTCTGAGATCAACTTGAGATCAAGATAACATTAGGTATGAATTAAGGAAGAGGATATCTTCAAGACTGCGTTTAGGACTAGGTATGGGCATTATGAGTTTTTCGTTGTTCCGTTCAATTTCACTAATTCTCCAGATACATTTATGTGTTTGATAAATAGTGTGTTGTGTCCTTATCTGGATAAGTTTTCTATTGTACTTATTGATGACATACTTGTATATTCTAGGAATGAGGAGAAACATGTCGAGAATTTAGCAGTAGTGTTAATTTTGTTAAGAGAGAATCACTTGTATGCTAATCTTGGAAAGTGTAGCTTCTTTCAGATTGAGGTACATTACTTGGGACATGTTGTATCCAAGGAAGGCCTTGGAGCAGATCCAGAAAAGATAAGGTCTATCATGGAATGCGTGGCCCCTAAAAATGTGGATGAGGTGAGATAATTCATGGGATTGGCAGGTTACTACAAGAGGTTCATTAGGAACTTCTCATGCATTTGATACCTTATGACATCATTGCAGCTGGAAGGTAATAAGTTTTAATGGATAGAGGAATGTGAGGATTGTTTTGAGTAGCCTAAGAATTTGTTGACACATGCACCGGTGCTAAAGATTACGGATCTAGACCAGGATTTTGTAGTGTGTGTTGTAGGATTTTTGGTTTTGACAAAATAGAATCAATTAGTCAAAAAATGAAAATATTTTTCAAAAAATGTTAAGCTACGATATGGAAAAAAAGAATATTGAATAAAAAATATGAGGAAATATTGATAAATATGTCCATATCAAAGAAAATGTTAAAATAGATGCCCTAAAAAATGGAGGAAAAAATAAAATGTTAGGTTAGAGAGAAAAGAAGAAAGCAATAAAATTTGAAAGTGTGCAAGTCCAAGTGCGACTAATTTTACTTTATTATGCAAAATAATGGTTGTGTGCATCTTGTCATAAATGCCACAACCCATGATAGTCAAATAGTTTAATCTTGACTAGTTCATGCTTTAAATTTCATGTTTACAGTTAGAGAATAAATATCTAGCCAAATTGTTTAATCTTGGTAGATTAGTAGTTAGGTAGAGAATAATAAGGAGCTCATCAATTTAATCTGAGCTCTTGGATGTTATAAGGTTACAATTATATAGTTTTCTTTTCAAAAGAAAATGGAAAGAAAAGGGTCTACTAGCCTAAATGCACCCAATTAAGTGAAGAGAAAATGTTAGGGTAAGTAAATGGGTAGGTAGAAGAAAGGTTGCAGAAGTACAAAGTTTATTGACGCATAAGCACATTTATCGTGCTTGATCATGTGTTACAGTGTGCAGGAGTAGTTATGAAAGTGAAAAGATGTTCACAAGTTGTTTTCGTTAACTTCCCCTCATTTCATTCCACCCCCCACTACATACTTTCTAATTTACTCATTATCCCATAATTTCCTAAGAAAATACCCTTTTCCCTTCATTTTCACATTTTCCCCTTGGTTTCACACGTTTTCCTAGCAATTTACCCTCCAAACGCATTCCCCTATGTTGTACCTCTGAGATAGTAGTAGGCTAGGTACCAATGCCAGAGCATCTAAAATAATTGTTTTGGGGTTTTTGGCTTTAGTTTTGGAAGACTAATGAATGAAGACAAATGTAGAGTTGAAATACTTAATCCTTTGGGTTATATTAATATCTCAGCAAAGGGCTACTATAAAGCTTTACACAGTGAGATAGATCAAAAATAGTGGTGAGAAGAAGACAAAAAATAATATGATTATCACAGTTTCCATACTGTAAAACAAAACAATCATAAGTGTGAAAACCTTTTGAACTACGTTCCAAAGATTCAAGGCAGTATACTTAAGCTTACAAAAGATGTTGATGATTTATTGATTAGAGGGGATTAGATAAACAGACAGTTCATTAATCCATTCTCTTAATAGATGATCACTTCAGGAGCTTATAGGAATAAATTGAGACACAATTATTCCTACCTAGATATCTTTATAAGTCATAAGCGTATGAAGAAAAACATAATGATTGATAACTAGAAAAACTTACAGGATAACACAAACTTTGTAAAACCAAATTCGGAATGCTACGCTTTGTATTAAGGTTCCAGCAAAAATGAGTACATCAAGTGTTTACAAAAGCCTCCTTCAAAAGTGCAACCAGGTTCAAAGTAGAATGAACAATGACTACTTAACAAGCAATGAATAATGAACCTTGAACTTTGAACCAATAACAACTCGAGAAGAGAGTTATTTATACAATAATGAAACTAAGAAAACATCCTAAAATTGATTAAGATTTATTCTGGGAAAGGAAAGATCTTCATACAAGAAGATAGGGGCAGCTATTGAACTGCTTCTTGTTGTCCTTTTTATTCAGGTTGCACTGGCTTTATTGTCTGATATTTTGCCCCTTTAAGTTGCTTGATTGTTTGTATCCTTTCTGCTAGTTGATTCCTTCATTTGATCTTTCATCTGATACTCTTTAAACTCTATGAATATCCTTTTACCCTGCTGAGTAATCTTTACTGTGTTCCTTTTTACCTTTACTGTGCATTTCAAGTTTTTATTTTGTTTTTCAACAGTAAATCATTTTAGATTTTATGTCACCTGGTAGAGTAATTTGATATGATCTTCGTATTTGTCTTCTAACTATATGCAGGCTTCTTCTTTGTAAGCCTGGAACAGGGATTTTTACCTGCAAAACATAGAAATCATTAAGAAAAACATAGGTGACAGAGAAGGTCGTCAATGGCTTTATTGAGCTTGAAAGGATACTGAAAGGATTCCAGAGTGTATCGGAAGGTAAAACAATGGCTTTATTGGTTGCAGAGGCTTATGGAGAGTTTATTGTGAAAATAGGCGAAACAAAGGAAAAATGGTGATTTTTGTGTTTAAATTGAAAAACAGCTTTCTTTTTTAAATATGGGGCAAAGTGAATAGTGGTCATTTTGTCGTTATGTGAGAGGTGGTTTTGGTTTTCATCGCACCACTTTATGGGGCATGGGTGGTTTTGGGAGGGGTCACCCGATATAATTTAAGCCTGACATGTAGCAAGGGGAGGTCAGTGGAATACCACTTTTCGGGCGGGTAATGCTCATATAGAGAGCCAACCCAAAATTGTTGAGGGTTGTTGGATTTGAATGCCTTAGATCGGATAGTGGTGGAGCAAAAGAGCAGCGCGGGGGGTCCCAACGATTAATTATGGCGGCAATGGCTTTATCATGGGTTAAAGACTGAGATTAGCGGTGTTTTATGTTTAAACCATAAAAACATTTTAACAAAGAAATCCTTTGCAAAACAGATATGGCGGACTTGAAATAATATGAATGCGGATGGATAAATGGTGTGAGGTCCGAGTTCCCATTGCAATCAAATATCTCAATGGCAGAGGGTATATGCGTTTTCCAGGACTTGTGATGGGGGCGGATGCGAAATGGCAATGGATTATAATTTATATTTGCATGGGGTCTGAGTTCCCATCGCAATTGAAGATCACAATGGTGGAGGGTATATGATTTAGTGGGGACTTGCGATGGAAGCGGATGTGAAATGGCATTGAATTATGATATATATTGCATCAGGTCCGAGTCCATTGCAATCGCATATCGCAATGCGGGGAGAGTGCACTCATGTTGAAAGGCTTGTGATCCTCTGATGCGATGTTTTATTAAATACATAATTTTTATAATAAAACTAACAGTTTCGAGTTATTTAATAAAGGAAGTTAATATATACGGGAAAGGGAACATTTAGGGGTTTAATACTATAAGTTAGAGTTAATATGGAATATGTGCGAAAAGGGGAAATACGCTAAGTATAAAGATTTTTCATAACTTATTTGCTTTTTACATATATGCATCAATACTTAGGCTACACAATATTTTGTGGGTTTTTGGGTAAAAGGGGATTTAGCATGGGGCTTTCACTTTTCCTAGGCAAAAGGGATTTTAAACTTAGGAAAAGGGGTTTTTTATGGAAAATGAATGAATATGAACTGCACGAAGGTGGGAAGGTGAAATTAGTATATATAGGGATGAATGAGGATGAGGGAAGTTAATTAATTTATCTTGTAGACCTTCATTTGCTTTGTGTAATTGCCTCATGGACATAGAAACATATAGTAAAACATGATAAATGTACATTTTGTCCAATCAATCATCATACTTCTGCAACCTTTCTCTAATTACCCTTTGCTTATCCTATCATTTTTTCTTCACTTAATGGGTGCACCTTATTATTCTCTACCTAACTACTGATCTACCAAGATTAAACAGTTTGGCCATATCTTTATTCTCTAACTATAACATCAAATTTAAAGTATGAATCATTCAAGATTCAACTATTTGACTGTCATGGGTTGTGGCATTTATGACAAGTTGCACACAACCATTATTTTGCAGAAAAAATAGTAGTGGCATTTAGACCTGCTCACTTTTAGAGTTTATTTGTTTTCTTTTCTTTCTAACCTAAGATTTTCTTTTTGCCTTGATTTCTTAGGACATCTAACCTAACATTTTCTTTGATATGGACATCATCATCAAGATATTTTCAAAAACATTTTATTCAATATTGTTATGTACATATCCTAACTTAACATTTTTTCAAAATATAATTTATTTTTTTTTGACTATTTTATTCTATCATATCAAAACCAAAAAATGCTACAATATTGGCTCCATCTGGGGACTGCTTTCTCCTGTAGAATGCAGAGAGCCTGCAGATCCATGTGCCTTCTCCTCGGGCTATGGAGTCCTTGTTGTAACAAATATCACACTGACATCTTGAAAAGTAAAGAAAGCCTTAATATTTACAATGAAAACTATTTCAAGTTCTTAGTACTGAATGTAATGTTTGAGAAACCTTCCATTTACAGGATAAGTGGAATATAACCCCTCAAGATTCTGCAGCACAAAAGTGTTGTTACCCTTCACTTCAACAATTGCTAAAGGTCCAAACCATAGATTGTCAAATTTACCATGCTTTCCTTTCTCTTCTCTCCTGGCATCCCATCTTAGAACTAGATCACCTTCCTTAAATTCCCTCTCCCTGGCTTTTCTTTCAAACAGGGCTTTCATCTTATTCTGATATTTATTCAATTTGTATTAAACTTGATATATGTTTTCATTAAGTTCAATAATCTGATTTATTCTTTTTGAAGAATCATCAAGTTCATCTGTTGAATCCTGCAGGAATTTTAAAACAAGGAAGGCCATATTGGTAGGGAAAATTGCATCTTTCCCATAGACTAACTGAAATGGAGATTTACTAGTTGATCTCTTTGGAGTAATTCTGTTTTCCCATACTACATAAATCAAATGTGAATCCCAGCTCTTCTTATGATCAGTTAGAGCCTTTTTTATTACCGTTACTAGGCTTTTGTTTGATGACTCTGCAAGGCCATTACCTTGAGGGTATTATGGAGATGAATGATGTAATAGAATCTGATATTTCTAGCAAAAGTCAATCATCTTAACACTACAAAAATTTGTTGCATTATTAGTGAAAATTTGAGTTGGGAAACCAAATCTAGATAAGATATTCTCCTCAATAAACTTAATTACTACTGAATCAGTAGCATTTCTGAGTGGAATTGCTTCCACCCATTTAGCAAAGTAGTCTATTGCAGTGAGGATCTATCTATGTTGATTACCTAAAGTGGGGTGAATCTCTCCAAGAAAATCTAATCCCCATTGAGAAAAAGGTGATGAAACTATTGATGGAACGAGTGGAAGAGCTGCTAATTTTTGTTTACCAGCAAATATTTGACAAGGAACATAACCTCTGACCTTTTCCCCTACTTGTAAGAATAATGCGGGCCAATAAAATCCTCCCCTCAGAATCTTGTATGATGTTGCTCTCGAAGCATAATGTCCCCCACAAAATCATGTATGAAACTAATCAATGATTCCTTTAGTTTCTGATTTTGTTAAACATAATAACAAAATATTCAATGGATCTTTGCAGTATAAATTTGCATTTATAATGTAGTACTTGACTGATTTTAACTTAAGGGTTTTACACTAGGTTTTGGAGAATGATTCTTGGCACTCAAAATGGATCAAGAAATTTACAATATCTTGATACCAGTTTGACAACAAGAATTTTTCATCAATGTGTATAGGACTGTCTGCTCAGAAGGTATATGTTCTTGTGGATTCTCCCCTTTAATATGAAGGGAAGGTTCTTGTGGATTCTCCCCTTTAGAATGAAGGGAAGGTTCTTGTGGATTCTCCCCTTTAGAATGAAGGGAAGGTTCTTGTGGATTCTCCCCTTCTGCAAGGACAAAAGGTTCTTGTGTATTCTTCCCTTGTATTTCTAAAACATAAAAGATTCCAAGTACTTTGCAGTTGGATTCAGCTAGAAGCTTGGCTAATCCTTGACCTTTTACTAGCTTGGTAGTCTTTATAGTTAAATCAAACTCCAAAATTTGAGTGATCCATCTACCTCTTTTCCCATCAGTGTCTGGTTGGGTTAGGACAATTTTCACAACACTATTAGGGACATATGTAGTAATAGGTGAATGTAAGACATACCTCCTGAATGATTTTAGGGCTTGAATGAGGGATAGGCTTGGTTCTAAATTATGTCATACTTAAGCTCAAAATCTCCAATAACCTTGCTGAAAAACGCTATGGGTTGGTCATGGGAATCTTCATTTTTCTGTAATAGAATGTTAGCAAGGGTTGTTTTTGAGGCAAAAGAGAAAATACTTAATGGCTTAGTATAATTAGGACTGGCTAAGGTGGGAGCTTCAGAGATAACATTTTTAATTTGTTCAAATGCATGCCTAGAAGAGGGAGTCCATTTGACTTCATGGTCCTTTCGGAGCATGTTAGTTATATATTTTACAATCTCTGCATAATTTGGAATAAACCTCCTTGGAAAATTAATCTTGCCTAGAAAAGATTAAATCTCCTTCTTGTTTCTAGGTAAGGTCAATGTTTCAATGGAATATACTCGTTTGGGGTCAATTACTACTCCCTCCTTTGAAATTATATGGCCCAACAGTTTTCCTTCTTTGACAGCAAACAAGGACTTCTTAGGGTTCAATGATATTCCAAATTTTCTACACCTGTCAAAAACCTTCATCAGGTGATTTAGATGTTTCTAATCAGATTTAGAAAAAATAGTTATGTCATCAAGATAAATAACCACAAATTTATTTACCTGACCCATAAAAAGCTATATCCCTAGCTCTCTGAAATGTTTCTCCAACAATGGTTAAGCCAAGTGGCATCCTAGCATACATGAATGTATCTCAGGGTGTAGTAAAGGTTGTCTTATCTCTGTCTACTGTATCAACATTCACCTGATTGTAACCTGAAAAGCCATCAACCATAGAAAGTCTTTGTGCTTCTGAAAGCATTTGAAGTAACTGACCTAGTTTGGGCTATTTTGGGCAAAGGATAATTATCTTTTAATGATGCCTTGTTCAATTTTCTAAAATCCACATAGAGTTTTATTTCTCCATTTTTCTTTCTAACAGGAACTAGATTTGCAACCTAATTAGAATATCTAAGAGGGAGGATGATCTGAGCATCTAGCATTTTCTTAATCTCCCTTTCTACAGTTGGTAGAAGGGTTGGATTTATCCTTCTAAGTTTCTGTTGATAAGGTTTTGCTTCTGGCTTCAAAGGAATCTTATGTTGTATTAATGAAGTATCATAGGTCTTTAGATCAGCATAAGTCCAAGCAAAAACATCCTTATAATTCTGTAGTAACTTAAGATATTGAGCCTTGATCTCAGGGTCTAGAGATGCACATATTTTAATGTTTTTGATATCTTCATTAGCTCCAATGTTAATATCTTCTATGTCACCTTCTGAAGAAATGGACTAAGGGTTTTGGAGGATATCATTTTGATCAAACATTTTTTCTAAAGGAATGAGTCCTTTTGGAATAAAATTATTAGATAATTGAATAATTTCATGATTAGAAATTTGGGTTTTAAAATCTGAAGTACCATTTCCATCTGTATTTTCATTTATTTTAGTTCTATCTTCATCAATTTGTAGAAATGAAAAATCATCTATTACCTGCAGAAATTATTTCAAGTGTTCATCACGTTCAAATATTTGCCAATGTTTCAAATTATCTGGGATAGATGCCCTATATTTGACTTGTATTTGATAGAGTACAATAGTATGAGCAATAATTTTAAAAGAGCTAGCAGAGACATCTAAGGCATCTGCATGAATATTCTGATCTCTGTGAATATCAGTCAAATTAAAAGCATCAAAGAAGTTTTCAACTGAATCCCATACTTCATTTCAGAAAGACCTAAGTCTAGGGTTCTTGGTTTGGAAAACCTTTATTACTTGCTTAACAATAAGTTCTGAATCAGTAACTTCGAAGTCTAATTTACATGATTGGGTTATATTTTCTTTTTCAGGTGAAATTAAAACTGTTCCAGCTCCTACCCCATCTGTTATGCTTCTTAACCTGCAAAGTAATACCGAACAGAGAATATGCGAGAAAAAATACCCAGAACACAGAATATGCAAAGAAAATATACCCAGAACACAGAATAACAATGATTTTATTACTCAGAGAGAAATGTTCACAGGCCTCTTCGAGGGGGCAACCTCCAATAGAGCAGAGCTCGATTACAAAACAAGACACGATACTCCTCGCAGGGAGTCTCTATCCTTTATATATGACTCATACATGCAATACCACGGGCCAATACCGTGGGTTTTATTGATACCATCTATCTAATACTACCGCCCACTTACCCTTTATTTAATACTACCGCCCATTTTCAACTAACTGTGGTCCCTTCATTAATTGCGGGTTAACCACTTACAAATATTAATATGGGCTTTATTGACTCTTGACTATGACGTGATCCCATGACATGAATAAGGGGGTTAGGGTGGGACCCTAACACGATAAGTGAAGCAAGGGATGAATGGAAGAAGGACAAAGAAGTGTGGCCACTTATTCAAAAGTTGTAGAAGATCCCAATTCAAACAATATTGCCAAAACTTGAAGTGGAAGGAAAAATCATATTGGAACCTGGAGCAGTCACAGAATCAAGAACCTGACAGCTACGAAATCGACCAATTTCGAAGTATCTCATCATGTAGAAGAACTTACCCATTGAAGATTCCACATGGGAGGACAAGAATTTTCTACATAAGCATCAAGAATACTCAAGCGTTGAGGACAACACTTTTTGTAGGAGAGGGGCATGTTAGGCCCCTATAGTACTACTGTAACCCCTTATTCGTATTAGTACAACCCCCTTATTATATTTTTGTACCCATGTAGTCCCCATATTCTTACTATTGTGCCCCATAGAAGCCCACTATTGTTACCATTGTGCCCTTACATTATTATTGTTATGTCAGCTCTGATTATATTATGACCCCTTAGACTCCTATATATAGAAAGGAGGTACTGTCATTTGTATCATCCAAGAATTGTTCATTTGTGTAATGTAAAAAGAGGTTGCCCCCTCAAAGAGGCTCATTTCTAAGGCATTGATATATCTTTTCTATATTTTTGTGAGCTAGTTTCATAACATATTCCCATTTTTCACCATTCAACATTGCTTGAAACTGTAAACAATTTGTAATTGGCTACATTCTTATTATTCCCATTTTCCATCATTCAACATTGTTAATAACTTTGCATACAAAATCAATAATAGAAAATAACTAATAGGTGTGACAATACCAAAAGTAGAAGAAAATAGTTTAAGATTGATCACAGTGAAGATTATTTGTAATTGACTATATTCTTATTATTCACATTTTCTATCATTCAACATTGTTACATTGTCACTTTGCACTTAAAATTTTTATTTCATTATTTTTCATCATTCAAGTTACTAACAGTCTCTCTCATCTCAACAAACGGAGGTAAATAAGCAAACTTAAAATTAAATTGACCAAATTAATCCTAGACATATTTAGTATTTTAAAATCATCCAAATAATTATATGTTCAACAAATTTTGTATGACTGCACACGACTGAAGGCAACCTAGATCCATCTTAGCCCTAGATCTATCAAGCACTGAGAGGGATCAAATATCTCAAGGTGCAAACCTTTCCTAAAGTTCTGCACTTAAAAAAGAGGTTTTCACCTTGAGATATTTAATCCCTCTTGGCGCTTGATGGGGTTAAGATGGATCTAGGTTGCTTGATATATGTTGAATGACATCATTTTCATACACCTATTTTCATATAAAAGGTAGAAAATGTAGTTGATCGATCTATATCAACCACATGTATTAATGTGTTTGTGCTAGTTGAGAGTCTACATGTATGGGGTTGATTCATTGCCCATCGTTGAAGAGGGTTGATGACTTTGATCATGGTTTACGATTGACATGGTTAACTAAGGGTTCAGCCATGTCAATTGAGAATTGACCGAGATTGACCATGGTTAACTATTAATGTAACAATGATTGACTATGGTTAACCATTAATATAACAATGTATTATTATTACATAGATATAACAATGTCGCATTAATTTTGACAATTGTGACATTGTTACATTAATGTTATATGAATATTAACCATGGTTAACCATTGTCAAGCATGATTGACAATGGTTGATGTTACATTAATGTTAATGTTAATGTTATGTTAATGTTACAAAAATGGTTGCATTAATGGTTGATATGAGTTGACCATGGTTAAAGAGGGTCACTCATTGTTAGTCAAGGTAGACCATGGTTAACCTCAGTGACCATGTTTGATAATGATTACCATGGTTGACCAAGGATTAAGATGAAAGATTATGGTTGACCTTGGATTACCATAATTGACTATGGTTGGCCATTCTTACATGGCTATAGTAATGTTACATTAATGTTCACCATGGATGGTCTTGCATTAATGTTCATGTCATTGTTACATTAATTTTGACCATGGTTGGTTTTGCATTAATGTTAATGCTAATGTTACGTTAATATTACAAAAATGGTTATATAAATGGTTGAGTGGGTGGATGAGGATGACCACTGTTGATGAGGTGGACCATGGTTGAAGAGGGTTGACCATTGCTGGTCAAGATAGGCCATGGTTGATCTCACTTGAGCATGATTAACATTCATTACCATGATTGACTTCAATTGAATGTGGTTAAAAATTATTACCATGTTTTACCTTAGTTGAACGTGATTAACAATTAATACCATTGTTGACCTAATTTGACCATGATTGACAATAATTACCATGGTTGACCATGGTTGATGATGTTGATCATGGATGAAGAGTGTTACTATGGATTAACATGGTTGACTTAGTTTGACCATGGTCAACCATAGATATAAAAATGTGTTTATGCTACATTAATCTAACAATTTATTGTTAATATTCTCAATTGTAATATTGTTACAATAATGTTGAATATGGTTGATGTTACATTAATTTTTATGTTAATATTACATTAATGTTTCAAAAATGGTTTCATTACCAATTGAAAAGGGTTGAAAGGGTTCATCATGATTGAAGAGGGTTTACCATCATTGATTGAGGTAGCCCATGGTTGATGGATGTACAATGGTCAACTTCATTAACCCATGGTTGATCAAGGTTGGCCTTGGTCAATTATCATTGGTTATAGTTTTTATGTTTGACGAAGGATAAAGATGAAGGATTATAGTTGACCCTAGTTGATTATGGTCAAGGAAAATTTTAGGGAATAATATTTGGTAACAAAGGGATAATAACCTCGAAATTCAATTTTCAATATAAGAAATTAAATTAAAGAAACTTGTAACATTATACTATACATAAACAACTTTAAATTTTAAATAGTAATTAAATTTTATTATTTAAATTTGAAACAATCACAATAAGGGGTTAAGAATATAGGATTGAAGACTAAAGAAAGAAAAACATGGATGATAGTCCAAAATAATACCAGCATGAAGGCTCAAGCTACTCATAAATTTATATCATTTTCATTAAACTTATCCAAAAAATTCATGTGCTTCACTAGGCTTCTTCCTCATCATCATCACTACCTTTCCATTGCAACTCATTGTCATCTAAGTTGTACACTTACTATTATGCTTCCATTGCAAGTCATTGTCATCTAAGTAGTGCACTTATTACTACTTCATAGGGAGATATACCATCCACCTAATCATCACTACAGGAAACATCCTCGGGGTCTACGTCCCACCATGGTGACAATCCCTATAAAAAACCTAGTGCCTTCCTAGTGAGAAGGTGAAGGTTGTATGCACATAAAAAAAAAAAAATTGTGCTCTTGGAGGTAAATCTATTCGAGATGATACCAATTATTTTTTGTAGATGAGGAACTAGCAACCTAAGACACTGGACACATATCCAAAGTGTGGATTTCTAGAGCATTGTCTCCATACGTCCTCCACCATCCATGCGACTTCTTTATGCCATATATAATAAATGTTGCCTTGTAAAACTAGAAAAATTGGGGCTACTATGCATTGCAAAGGCAATAGATTGTTCCCAAATTATGGTTACTTGTAGTGGTGTATCCATCTTTTGAATGACATCAATAAAACCTTATTTCTCCTTGAGATCATCTATTAGTGCAACATTTTCTTCCCTCTCCTCATAACACTTTGGATTAAGTGCATAAGTAGCTATATAAAGAAATTTTCTCAACTTCTTCCATATACTTCCAATCAACTTTTGGATTTGATTATAAAGAACTCCACAGAGGGGTCCGTTTGACCATGATGGAACTTACTTGTCTAATCATGTTGTCAATCAACTCATATATTTCCCCAAAGTTATGGCAATATCAATTTGCATACCTAATTACATACACTATGATAGAGGTTAAAGAGATAATATATTTCACATCAACCCACCAATCATCACTCAAAAACATTTTCCTTACCTTCTTTCTCTCATCTATTTATTATTCCCCAGCGTAGACCACTTATAATTTATAATAGTGGCATTGAAGCCTTGCTACACTTTTAGCATACAGTGAAGGAGAATAAAATAGGTAGCATACCTTGAATCTATTGGTTTCAAGCACTGATTTTTTGCATAACTTTTGTAAGTAACTAGAGAGTCATAATGGTTGCAAATGAACATATGTTCCTCTCTTGCATGCAAAATAATGTAGTTGATCCAAGAATATTTTCCAATTCATTTGAGTGCATTCTTGAAAGTGTACACACTACGAGGAGCCAAGAAAAACATGTTCATACCTTCTTTGAATCATTGACCCTGCAAATAAATTGATAGCATCTATGTTAACCTAAACTACATTTGTAGGATGAATCTCTTTGATTGATTCCTTCAATACATCAAAACCAAAAGTTTCATCCGTCATCTTTCTAGTTCAATAAATTTTCCAATAAATAAGGCCCCGCTAGGAAGATGAAAATGAATTTTGAAACAAATGCCTTGTTGAAATATTTTTTCGAACCATTCAAGACAATTGAACACCTTTAAAAATACCTATGATTCTCTAAGGCCTTTGATCAACCCTTAAATTTTTGAGACCCATTTATCTAAAAAAGTTCCCCTCATTTTATTGTAACTAGGGACATTGAGGAATGGTGACTTTCCTCATCATCTCATTGTAGAGAGGAGAATGGGTGGCATTAAATGATCCATCTTAACCCCACCCTAAAGTTAATAGAGATCTATGTTGGTTCTTAATAATATCCATCTTAATAAACAATTACTTAAGGTACTCTACAACTGAGTATGAAAGAGATGTTCAAGTTAGATTGTTAGATTTAAAATTAAATTGGAAAAAAAAATTGTGAGGTCAATTAAAATTAAATACTGTACTGTCTACAAATACTGCAATTTCACGCCAAGGGAAAATTTATTACAGAAATCCTATGAAATTATCTTCAAGAAATTCAATCTTCAGAGTGTTTGAATTGACTTTTTGATTGTGGAAATGGATTCAACCCCATCGAAAACTCCTGAGACACCCAAAATCCTAAAACTTGACAATTGTAACCAGAGATTTCTAAAATCTTTGTAAAAAAATCTCAAAATCATATTTGAATTTCCATTGCTTCCGAGAGGAAATTGTGCATTCTCTTTAAACTACAAATTATATATATATATATATATATATATATATATATATATATATATATATATATATATATATATATATATATATATATATATATATTATATATATAATGTTCACCGTAACCAGGGGTTAAATTTGACACCTTACCCATCACAATTTTCTTTTTTATGATGGTATTACTTTTGAACTTCCCATCACATGACTTTTAATATTTATTTGTACAAGTTTCATCCAATTTCTGCAAATTGTATTTCTAATTGTTGCAAAATTTCCATGCTTTGTTGATTAGGTGCTCAATAGTTATCTCAAAAATCAAAGTTCTCAGAATGGCTCGAAACCTAAACGACCACGTCTATCTCAGAAAAACGATCCTAAAGCAACTCATTTCCTCAAAAAGTGAGTTTGTATGGGAAAGTTATTGTGTTCTAGTCACTTTGCTAAACAGGTAAAATTTAAAAAAAAAATGCCCAGTCACTGCATAGTCAACAATCTGTACTAATGACGTGGCAAGTGATTAGACATGGTCAAATATGGTCAACACCATATCACATATGGACAGGTGGCATCATTTCATTGGGTTTTAGGTGGTGTGTTGGCACGTTTCTATTGGTTCATTTTGAGCCAATGAAAGAATGCCACATGGAAAACCTGGAGGCCACCACGTGGCACCTCCCAAAGGCCTTGACAATCTTGGTAGTGGAACAAAATTTCATGGTGGAGGTTGGGGTCGAACCCGTGACCTATGTCATACCATACACAAGTCCTAACCACCTCTGCTACAATGTGTTTCTTACCATGTATGTTCGCCGCTTGTATTTAAAGTTTGGTGAAGTTTGAATGGGCGGTTAGGGGAGGGCCAGCCTACAGGCAAGCCCTCCCCCATGTGAATGCAATTGATCTTAACTTCATACATTTTATGTTACTATGACAGACAGTTACCAACACCACACTGGTTTTCGCATGTGATCAAACCAAACTCCACAACGGTTGGGCAGGCGGTTATGTTAACTGTGCCCCAAACAAACCTCCAATGGTTTTCGCATGTCAATGTGTATTGTGGTAGTTGCGTTTAGCGGAAGCCAATGGACAAGCTAACGGTCACCTCCAAAACTACGTGGTAACTACCACATGTGACCGCATAAAACTTCGACAGTTGTGGTCATCACTAACTCCGTAGTCTTCACGATAATTGAAGATTTATTTTAAATTAGTTCGAGTTTAAAACTAATTAAATGTAGTTTAACATTAGTTAAATTCGATTTTAGTTTGGAAAAATTTTAGTGGTGCCCCCAATTTCGGTCCTACCTCCACATTTAGTGCACTAATTGGAGTCATTCTAGATTTAGTGGAACTTTTCTGGGAAAAGACTGACAGAGTCATGGAGAAGGAAATTTTCGACCAAATTGAGCTCAGGAAGAGGTGTTCTTGGCTAATTTGAACATTCTAAACACATTTGTGTAGGTATTATGAGCCATATAGTTTTGTAAAACAACATTTTTCCATATTGATCTAATACAAAGGCCCAAGCAATGGAAGTTGGACCAAGGAGATGTGGCCAAGGAGTGGTGAACCCTTTCATCAAAACACTATGTTAAAGTGTCTCTTTGACGGTTTGTTGTACTTTGAATGTCCGTTGTCCAGTATTTTTTTTTGAAGCTATTTTTCTCATGAATGTCATATTAAACTTAAGAAAATTTTCATGTTGACATACACAAACAGCTAATGAAATCTCAGTACAAGAAGAAATAAGAAAGCATATGTTTAGAAAACTTTAATTGATATTAGCACACCATAAACTAACAATAAAAAATAGATCATGTTGGTACCTAGCAAGGTTAAATTTCTTGATTTCTTGAGTTTTTGCAATTAGGGTTTTAATGGTTGAAAAATTTTGATGCTTACAAGGTTAAAGTTGCAGAAAGGTGAAGGGAAGCTATTAGTTGCAACTCTTGAGGTAATTCCCAGAAGAAGGAGAGCCATAACCTCCACCACCCAAAGTTCGAATTCTAGCTACGCTTAAAACTCCTCAAGTTTTGCCTTCAACTGAGATTGAAGAGGTACAAGAAGTACCAATTTCTAAGCCTGAATCCACAACCATTATTTATGGAGAAATAGAGTCTAAAGGTCCTTTTCTAGAAGAGGAAGAATTCAATAAATATTTCTATACTTTGGCTGAGATGGTTAAAGTCCTTTATGAAGATAGGAACACTAGAGTGGTTGGAGAGAGTTCTAAACCTCCACATGGAGAAGGAAGCTCAGAGGACAAAAAAGATGAGAAGAAGGATTCCAAAGGGAATGGTGGAAAGCCACCTCCATCTCCACCATCCTCACCATCTTCCTCATCAACTTCACCATCTCACACAACATCATCTTCCACTACCACCATTAAAACTGCCCATACTCATTCAAAAACCCCAAAAGGAAAGACTCCCTTACTTAAATTGCACATAAAATTCGAACTTCCCATGTATAACGGAGAGGTGAATGCAGAAAAGTTGGAAAATTGGATTCAAGAGTTGGTGTTATACTGTAGAATTCAGAACCTTCAAGAAGACGACATAAAGATCCAGTTGGCTTCACTGAGGCTAGAAGGAGATGCATTAGTTTGGTGGTAAGAAAAGACTCAAGAGGAAATGTGAATCCATGGTAAGATAACCATTACTTGGGTTGAATTTGTTTTTGGAATTAAAAGACAATTTATCCTTTAGCCTATTTGAAAAAAGCCATTATGAGTTGGAAGAATTTTAGGGAGCTCAAAGGCCAAATTGTCTAAGATTATACACATAGGTTTAGGAAAAGGGTTTTGTTGATAGGAGTAAATATGAATTCCCAAGATACACTGCTGAAATATATTGGGGGTTTATATTCCTATTTGAAACAAATTATCCTTATGTTCAATGCAAACAATTTAGATGAGGTATGTGTGCAAGCCACACACCTTGAATCTAAAGGAAAGAACATTTAGGAAGAGGGTAGTAAGAGGAAGCCATTCAAGGGAAAGGAGAAAGAGAAGGGTGGAAAATAAAAAGGAAAGAAGAATGCAAGTGTGAAGATAGAAGGGGAGAAAATCACATGCAAACACTATTCCAAAGAGGGGCATTATGAAGCCCACTGCTAGAAATTGCATCCTGAATTAAGGCCTAAGAAACAAAACAGTAAGTGAAAACAAAAGACGACCGCTACCACACAACATGACCTTGGTTCAGATTATGGTGATGAGACCTAGATTTCAGCAATGGTTACAAAAGGAAAAGAAACTATTGCAAGCACTAGTTCATCACATAGTCAAAACAACAATCCAAATGAAGAGTCAAGAATAGAGTTGTTTCATGTAAGAGTGATTTCAAGTCATACAAAGATTGATGCATTATTTGATAATGGGTCACAATCAAACTTGATTTCAAAAGTCTTGGTAAAAAACTAAACCTTGAAATTGTACCTCATCATAAGCCATATCCATTGGGTTAGATAGTTAACAATGAAAACTTATAGGTTACAAGGAAGTGTTTTATTAGGTTCACCATTACTGGAAAGTTCCTTGATGAAGTTGAGTTAGATGTAGTTCCACTTGGCATCTCAGGAATCATTTTGGGTATTGCTTATTTGTATGATAGGAAAGCATTATTTTGTCACCATGACAAGAAATAAATATTGCTCAAGAATGGGGTGGAGTAAATTGTGAGAGCCCATCACAAAAAGTTGAACATTTCTTTGGTTGCAGGGCAGATGAAGAGACTAGTAAATGCAAGTAAAAAAATTGTGCTTCTCATGGTCAAGAAAAATAATGATATTGATTATGAATCTTTTGAAGGTTGTGATGATAAATTTAAATCTGATTTGTTTGATGTGGTAAGATAGCATGGTGAGATGTTTCAGGAACCAAAGGGGTTACCTCCCATGAGGGGAATTCAGCATGAGATTCAGTTGCAACAGGATGTTCCACTTCCAAACAAATTCATGTATCTCATGTTGATTATGTAGAGCATGGAAATCAAAAAGAAAATTCAAGAATTGTTGTGCAAAGGTATCATACACCCATCTACTTTGCCACGTGGTTCACCCTTTGTCTTAGTGTCAAAGAAGGATGGAACTTAGTGCATGTGTGTGTATTTCTGTGCACTGAACAAAATCGTAGTAAAGAATCGTTATCCAAAATCAAGAATTGATGATTTTCTTGATTAGTTAAGGTATGAAAAGTATTTCACAATGTTAGACTTACGAAGTGGTTATCATCAAGTTAGGATAGCAGAAGAAAACATTTGTAAAACTACATTTAAAACTAAACAAGGATTGTTTGAGTGGCTTTTTATGCCTTTCGGTCTTACAAATTCTCCATCTACTTTCATGAGGTTAATGAATGATGTATTGAGAGAATTTCTAGATGACTTTGTCATTGTGTACTTAGATGATATACTCATATCCAGCAAGTGAGGAGATGAACATGCCATGCATGTAAACAAAGTACTTGATGTCTTGAGAAAAGAAAATTTGTTTTTAAAGATGTCGAAATTTGAATTTGGCAAGATTTATTTAGTGTATTTGGGACACATTGTTGGAGGAGGTGAGATGAAGATCGACCCCTCTAAGGTTGAGGTCATTTTGAATTGGCCCAACCCCAATAAGTAAGAATCTTTTTATGGGCAACACAATCTTGGAAAACGTTTATTGCTAATTTTCTTCAATTGCAACTCCATTACATGCATTGACAAGTGTTAAGAAAGTCTTCCATTGGGGAGATGTACAACAACAAGCATTTGATTCTTTGAAGCAAAAGATAAGTTCAACACCATTATTGGCTCTTCCGGATCTTAGACAACCATTCGAGATTCAAACGGATGCAAGTGATTATGCCATGGGAGTAGTTCTATTACAACATGGTAAGCCCATTTCATTTCATTTTGAAATCTTTAATGGACTTGTAACTAGATATCCCACCTATGACAAAGAACTTTATGCATTGGTACAAAGTGTTAAGAAATGGAAGCACTATTTGATGGGGAAGGAGACCATTATCCATACCGACCATCAACCATTGCAATATTTACAGTCACAATCAAAGTTACATCAGTCATGACATTTCAGATAGATGGGTTTTCTACAACAATTTCATTTGGTTATTAGGTATAAAAAGGGAATCTACAATATCGTAGCTGATATGCCTTTAAGGCCTACTGTAAATTCATTTGTTATACTCAAGCATAATTTTGCTTTGAATGAAAGTTACTTAGAACAATATGCAAATGATAGCGACTTTCAAGAAGTATATGCAAGCTTGAGTCAAGGAATCCAAATTGAAGAGTTGGATTATCATGTACATAAAAGTTTTTTGTATCACTTGGGCAAGTTGTGTATTCCACAAGGAGAAAGAAAAAATATCATAAGGGAGGCACACACTTCATTGATTGGTGGAAACTTTGGTGTAGGCAAGACAATAGCAAATCTTCTAAGGTATTGTTATTGGCCACACATGTTGGATAATGTTTCTTGTTTCATAAGAGGATGTTATTTATGTGCTACAAGTAAGCCTAGTAATAGGAACTTGGTTTATACAGTCCACGTCTGATACCTTTACATCCATGGGAGAGTATCTCGATGGATTTTGTAGGAGGTCTTCAATTGTCAAGGAAATTTCATGATTGCTTATCTGTAGTTGTAGACAGGTTCAACAAGATGTGCATACTAACACCATGTAAAAAGAAAATTACAGCTGGAAAAAAAACTCATCTTTTCTTCCAAAACATTTGGGTTCATTCTAATCTTCCTACTTCTATTGTAAGTGATTGAAATTCTCTATTTGTTGGGAATTTTTGGTCAAATTTGTAGGACATGATGGATACAAAGTTGAAGAAGAGTACAACCTTTCATCCACAAACAAATGGAAAAACTGAGGTGGTCAACATAACAATTTTTCATCTTATTAGAGGATATTGCAGCAAACATCCCAAGTTATGGGATGAACAATTGCATTACATACAACACGCATACAGCAAAGTAAAGCATTCTTCCACAAACACATCACCATTTGAGGCATGTTATGGGTACTTGCCAAGATTACCATTGGACTTCATCTTTAAGAAATATGTTGCCATCGATGGTCACAGTGACATTGATAAGGCAAGGAAGTTCATAGAACAAATTTAGTTGATACATCATACAATGCATGAACAACTTGAGAAAAGTCAAAGTAGCTACAAAGCAAGGCATGAAAAAAACCAGGTTGATCACATATTTCAAGTTGGCGATGAATTTTGGTTATATATTAACAAAGAGAGACTTCAAGGGGAAGGTAAAAAGCTTAATCCAATCCGTTATGGTCCTTTTAAAATTCTGGAAAAGATTGGTAACAATGCTTTTAAGCTCGATTTACCTCCTTAGATGAAAATATACCTTGTTGTTAATGTTGATAATTTGAGATTGTTTGAGTCTCCTTTGATTGATGATCAAGGAGAGCATGTTCAGTTGTTATCAATAGTTTATTTCTCGCCAGAATATCTAGATGAGCTTCATCAAGATCTCATACTTAATAGAAGAATCAGAACTTTGAAGAGAGGGGATGTTGAATAAATTAGAGTGGGACTCAAGAAACAAAATCCTTTACAAGCCAAATGGTTGCAGATAGAGAAGGTGAGGGAGTTGTACCCTCACCTGCTGAACAATTGATAGTATCTTTTGAGGTCCAAAAGGCTTCTAGTGGGGAGGAATGATCAAGTGCTCAATATTTAGCTCAAAAATCAAAGTTCTCAGAATAGCTCAAAACATGAACGACTGCAATCCCTCTAAAAAAAAATGATCATAACGCAACTTGTTTTGTCAAAAGTCGAGTTTGTATAAGAAAGTTATTGTGTTCTGATCACTTTGCAAAACAGGTGAAATTAAAAAAAAAATGGGCAGTGACTGTACAGTTAGAAGTTTGTATTGTTAATGTGGCAAGTGACTAGACATGGTCAAAGATGGTCAACAACGTATCACAGATGGACAAGTGGCATCGTTTCATTAGGTTTCAGGTGGTTTGTTGGCATGTTTCTGTAGATTTGTTTTGAGCCAAGCAATGTAAACTTTGAAACGGCTACTGATACTGTTACCCATTTCGTAGAGATAGCAAAAAATTGACATGATTTCGAAAAGGGATGATGCAGAATACACATATTTTTTTAGAGCATAGTTTTTGGCACTTTAAATAACTGATACGATTACCCGTTTCGTAGGGGTAGTAAAAATATGACCTGATTTTGGAAAGTGGTGATGCAGAATACACTTCTTTTTTTCGGAGCATATTTTTGACACTTTAAATTTTCTTATGTATCAAATATAAATATTTGTTTTTAAATGTTAATTATTTTTATGTTGATTTTGAAATGTGTTGATGCAGCATACCTTGTTTTTAGAGAACTTATTTTTCACACTTTAAAATTTATTATGTCCAATTTTTTTTGAAACTATGATTACTAACGAATTTTCAAGCTATTTTATTTTTCTTTTGTTAAATGTTATTACTTAAAAACAAATATAAATATATATAAAAAAAGACAAAAAAAAAAAATTATCTCATAAACCATAAAAGAATTGGAAAAAAAAAAATAAATAAAGAAAAAATAAATAAAATAAAAAAAATAAATAAAATTAAGTAAAAATTAGAAAAAATTAAAAAAACATTAACAAACTAGAAAAAGAAAAAAATTAAAAAACAAAACTAGAAAAAAAGATTAACCAAACAAAATATAAAGAACTACTAAAAATTAATATTAAAACATTTAAAAAAAAACTAAAAAACAAAAATAACTCAAATATATATATATATATATAGTATATTATATATATATAATAATAATATTCAAATTAAAAATAATAAAAAACATAAAAAGAATATGTATTTTGGATTTTTTTTAACGATATTTTTTACTAAGCTTTACCTGTTTTTTATTTTAAACAAAAAAATTAAAAATTAATTTTTTTTTTTAACATTTTTTTATTGGATATATATATATGATATATAAAATATTAATATATAATAATTACTTGGCGTTGTCCCCGGCCGCCCGGGTGGGTGGCCCTAGGCGGAGGGCTGCATGCAAACTACTTTGCCAGGGTCATGCGCACCAAGGGCGGTCGGGTGGGGGAGAGGTGATTCCCGTCGGCGTGGGGGAGAGGTGATTCCGGGAATCACCTCTCTGTCGCCTAGCCACCCCTGGGTGGAGGGTTTGCATGCAGACCCCTTCGCCTAGGGCCGTGCCATCACAGGCAGCCAGGCAGCGGAGAGGTAATTCCAAGAATCGCCTCTCTGCCGCCTGGCCACCCCTGCATGGAGGGTTTGTGGGAATTGCCTCTTTGCCACCCAGTTGCCTATGGTGGTGCGACCCTAAGTGGAGGGGTTTGCATGCTTTCTGCCACCCGACCACCCATGCTAGCATGGCCCCTAGGTGGAGGTGTCTCCATGCAGACCCTCCGCCCAGAGCCGCGCCACCATGGGCGACCAGGAGGCAACAGAGTAAATTTTTTTTTTTTAATTAAAAAAGTTCTTTAAAAAA
>APFE030413947.1:8737-26486 GCA_000404065.3 Pinus taeda | reverse complement strand
TTTCAATTTTTTAATCTAATGTTATTTTTTCATTATTTTTTTGAAATTTTAATGTTTAAAAAAAAAAATTTGTTATTCGAACATCAACACTTTTCGTTATGTGGGTGTTTTTTGGATAACTTTTACACAAAAATTGGTTTTCACTGCCATTTTTAAAACATGTTGAAAATTTACCCTAAAAAAAAGGGAGCTATTCCAGCATCAACACTTTTCATTCTTAGCACTATTTTTGATGTTTTTACGGATTTTTTTTTGCTAGTTTTCTCATTCTGAGTTTTGAGTTCCCATTTCAAAGTTTACATTGTTGCCAATGAAAGAATGCCACATGGCAAGCCTAGAGGCTGCCACGTGGCAACTCCCAAAAGCCTTGACAGTGTCAGAAGTGGAACAAAATTTTATGGTGGAGGTCGGGGACGAACCCACGACCTCTGTCATACCATACACAACTTCTAACCACCTCCACTACACTATGTTTCTTACCATGTATGTTCGCCACTTGTATTTAATGTTTGGTGAAGTTTGAATGGACAATTAGGCGAGGGCTAGCCCGTAGGCCAACCCTCCCCCATGTAAACACAATTTATCTTAACCGCATACATTTTATGTTACCATGATGGACAGTTACCAACACTGCAACGGTTTTCGCATGTGATCACACCAAACTTCACAATGGTTGGGCAGACGATTATGTTAACCATGCCGCAAACAAACCTCTGGCGGCTTAACATATCACATGTGAACATGTATTGTGGCGGTTGCGGTCAGTGGAAGTCGGAGGTCAAGCTAACGGTCACCTCCAAAACTACACAGTAACTGCCACATGTGACCACATTAAACTCCAACGGTTGTGGTCAGCACTAACTCCACGGTCTTCATGCTAATCGCAAATTTATTGTTAATTAATCCGGGTTTAAAACTAATTAAGAATAGTTTAACACTAGTTAACTTTGAGTTTAGTTTGGCAGAAGTTTGGTGATGCCCCCAATTTTGGGCCTACCTCCACATTTAGCAGGCTAACTAAAATCATTCCAGATTTAATGGAACTTTTATAGGAAAAGACTCACTGAGTTATGGAGAAGGCAATTTTCAGCTAAATTGAGCTCAGGAAGAGGTGGTCTTGGCTAATTTGGACATTCTTAACACGTTGGTGCAGGTATCAGGAGCCATAGAGCTGTTTAAAACAAATTTTTCCATATTGAGCTAATATAGAGGCCCAAGCCATGGTAACTGGATCAAGGAGATGTAGCCCAGGAGGGATGAACTCCTTCATCAAAACACGCTGTTAAAGTGTCTCTTTGATGATTTTCTATACTTTGAATGTTTGGTGTTCAATATTCTTTTTTGAGGTTATTTTTCTCATGAATGTCATGTTAAATTTAAGGAAATTTACCTATTGACATACACAAACAACTAATGAAACCTTAGTACATGAAGCAATAAGTAAGCATATGTTTAGAAAACTGTAATTGATATTAGCACAACATAAACTAACAATAAAAAACAGATCATCTATTGTACCAATCGACTTAAGTGTCATTGCTACACTTTCATTTGAGACCAGTTGATGAAACTTTTCTGTGATTTTTCCAGGTTGTTGAAACATTCAACCATTTTTTTAAGATGGAAATAGGTGGGAAAAAGTGAGAAAATAGATGGAAAATATGTATCCACATATCTGTAATTTTTTTTATTTCTAAGAAATAAGAAAAATGTATATTATAAAGTGAAAAAAATATATATTCATAATTACTCTCACATGAAAATAGTGAAGGTAAATATTGTTGCAACTAAAATTAAACAAAAAAGAAAAATTAGTTATGTGATATAAGTATTCACTAAAATAGGCAACTAGTAAGTGGCATTGATTTAGTAGTTGATTCGTTACTTAATTATTTCCCAACACAAATCCTTTATAGCACCCTCCACTATAATATGATTCCTTCATTGATATATATATTTTTATAACGTAGTCTACTTATTTTTTGTTTTGTAATATATATATTTTTAATTTTAATTAATAGTAAATTTAAGATATATAAAATATAAAAATTGGTGTTTCAAAGACTTATTTTAAAAGATGGTTAAAACGATGAAAAAACACAATTTTTTAAAAAAATTATATAAATGATATAAATATAAGATCATTCTGAGTTTGGCTTGGGCGATGGGTGTATTACAAACATAAAAACAGGTCTATATAAATGTAAGGGACATGCCATCTTTGACAATACAGGTTCTAATGCAATGTGTCAACCCTCACCATTTCCTTTCACATTGAAATCATCTGTCCTTTCTCATCCGAAGGGAGTGTGAGGCCATGGAATCGAGCCTGTCCTGGTAGTGAAAAGTGACTATAAATTTGTGGTTTGGGGATTGAGAATCTTCTGTTGGTTTGGGGAACAATCTCATTTTTCACCTCGCCTTAGCCCTCCCCCTATGGGTTTGGGTGGGGATCTTACAGGACTTCGAAAATATATCGGTAATATGGGCATTTGAGTTATGTGGATTGGTAGTCAAATTAGACTTTTTAGGAGTGGAAACTAGGATGATGAGACAAGGGGGAGAAAAGAGAGACTGGTGGAACCAAGACCTCAGAAGTCCATAAAGAACCGAGAGGAGAGTTGATTCTTACTAAAATAATAGTCTAACAAGGTGGAGGAATTATGTGAATTTTGTTCCCTCCCGGAAAAACTTCTGGCTCCAGCCATCAACAATTTTTCCACCCCTTCGACATTTATTCTCCGTATTCACTACTAGATTTAGATTCTGATTTAATTTGGGGCAGATCCTCTATCACATCTAGCTGCTCCGACAACACTTCCAAGTTAATGGAGGGAGGGAGGGAGTGGGTGCATGATATTTGAATTATGAGAAACCACGCTCATGTTGGCATTAGGGCACAGGTTTAGAGCTATGGCACAGGTGTTATCCTTGATGGCAACCTTCTTTGGTAACAGATCTCAGTTCAGGCACTCAGAAAGTAGAAAAAGACATATACGCAGGTTCATCTAGACGAAGACGCGTATACACGCGGGTTATACATTACAAAAGCGCGTATATGTTAGGGGTCATTCTTTTGGTCCATGGCAGTTAGATCTTGGAACTTGAACCTATGTTTTGGACCACGGCGTCTCGTCAGATGTGTTGATCCCTAGTTTTGGGTTCATGGTATTGAAATGTTATGGTTTTGGACCATGGTATTGTGGAAGGCCTAAGACTATAAAAGAGGAAGGAGATCTTGTGGCAAATGATTATCTGAATTATTATTGAATATCTGATAAAGGGCTAGAGCTAGTATATTGGTAATTGGGTTATGATGCAGATCTGGATCTGAATGAAGGAAGAACCTTAGCGTAAAAGGGATAAGTTCTATTCATGGGTCATAATCTTTAAACTTGAATGATAGTATCTTTGTATGATTTTGATCTGCTAGATGTGGCGCTTGCTTGATCTATAAGTCTGATAATCTGGGTTAATTAGTGATTGAATATCTGAAAGAGTGAATTATCCTTTATAGATTTGTATGCAGGATCAGTGAAGCGAAGGTGCGTGTACACGCAGGTTTAGTAAAGTCAAGACGCGTATACGCAGGTTGTTCCATACGCAGAAGCGTATGCACGCAGGTTTCAGGTTGATAAAGTAGCGTATATGTTTTAAACTGTGATCTTGTTGCTTTTGTTTATTGCTGCAATGTTCTAGGTTCAGATTTTGGTGCGTGGTACTGTGTTTTGGGTACAGCTGTGAGAGAAGTATCCACTTGTTTCAGATCTAATTGGTGAAAGGACATTGGTTGATGGAGAAATTCTTGATGATTGATTGATGTTCATGGATCCAGTCTGAAAATTTATGAAACATAGTCCCTGAAAGAAAGAGAAGGTTGTAGCCTTCTGTAGGCCAGCACCTACGTACTAGTATCTTGGCTAGTGCAAAAGCTAAGGGGGTTGTAGCTCCTTTCCAGGAGAAGCTAGAGAACGAGAGAGAGTAGTAGCTCTCTGCAGGTTGCAACCTGCGTACTGGTAAAGGTCTGCACCAATACATTGTAAAAAGAAGTTTCTAATTAAAGAAAGATAGAGACGAATTGCAGCAGGTGGTTTTCACCCACATTGGGTTTCCACCTTATATCTTGTGTTCTTGTGTGTGATTGTCTTTCTACTCTGCTTTACTGTCTCTGGTTACTGGTTATTTGATTCTGCATCATAGATTAACATTCAGCATCAGAAAGATTAAGTAAATTAAAAGTTTGCTTTGTATACGCAAGTTTCCTTCTACATAGTTGCGTATATACGTGAGTTTAACTAACTGAAGTAGCGTATATCATCTGTTTTGAAAAGAGAATATTTGACTTGATAATACTGATTCACCCCCCCTCTCAGTATTATTTCCAACACATAGTATGTGCTCTAGACGGATCAGCTGCTACAGGATTCCTATAGGACATCCTGTAGTTGCTTCTCCTCCTGGGATGCATGCCAAAACGAGCAAGTTTGTATTCGCGGATGAAGGGTCTTGATGGAGATTTGACAGGTAGAGTGTGCGAGCCTCTGCATGCTTGATTTGTCACTTGGAGAAAAAAAATTAATCTGAGGAAACAGGACTCTTGTATGACTGTGCAGGAATACATAACCAGATTGTTGCAATGGCAGTGGAAAGAGATGAAACAGGTGATGGATGGAAGGAAGGGGTGGATGCATGCCTCATCAACAGATTTCAAGCTTTAAACCCTTCTCCAGAATCGATTTTGGCCTGCCCAAAGGCTCTACAGGATGTTTCCTATAGAAATGCAGAACTTCCTGTAGAAATCCCTGAAACTTCCTGTAGGAGGTTGAATCTCGACCCGAATGTGTCCAAATCCTGAAAAAAGTGAGTGGCCATGGAGGGAGTGTCTGTAAGGATTCCTGGTAACTTGGTATGGACCCCTGTCCTTGTTTTGCGCGACCTTCTTTTCTGCACTGTATTCCCTGCAACCTGCAATAATTCTTCAGAGATTAGACCTGTTTCTTTTCTTCTTTTTCTCTTTTCTCTCTTTTTTTTTTTTTTTTTAGAGACAGCAGGGGCGCCTCCATGAGGTTTTCACTCCCACTATCTGCCCTGGGTGCCTCAGAGAGGTTTTCACCCAAGGATCTTTTTATTCAAATTCTTTATTTTCTGAGAGACAGCAGGGGCGCCTCCCTGAGGTTTTCACCCTCACTGTCTGCCCTGGGCACCTGAGAGAGGTTTTCGTCTAGGGATATTTTTATTTCTCTTTTTTTCTTTTCTTTTAGAACCCTGCTTTATTACCAGCACTAATTTTTCCACAGTTTCAATGAACTCTTGCCTCAAAAGGGGTTTCATGTAGATCTTCAGTCGATGCCCATTGACGAGCGTGGGGGATGGCTTCTTCATCAATGGTCCTGATAAGGACTGAACCATTGTCATTGCATTTCTCCACTATATATGGTCCTAACCATCTTGTCCTCAGCTTCCCTTTGAAATTCTTGTATCTGGAGTCATACAACAGCGCCCAATCTCCTGGCTAGAATTGCTTTTCATTAAGGTGCCGGTCATGCCATATCTTCCTCTGAAGTTGAACTACTTCTGAGTGGAGGAGGGCCTACATTCTGTGTTCATCTAATCCATTTAGCTTCAATAACCTTTCACATTGAGCATGGCTGAGATCTAGGTCTAGCTGAGCTGCCACCCTCAATGTGTTGTACTCGAACTCTATTGACAGTGGAGCTTTCTTCCCGTAGACAAGCTCATAAGGTGTGAAACTGGTTGTAGTCTTCCAAGTGGTGTTGTAGGCCCAAGTGGCCTCAACCAGGTGATCTGCCCAATCCTTTCTGCTGCTGCTCACCACCTTAGTCAAAATCCCTTCCAATGCTCTATTAGTGACTTCCACCTGCCCATTTGCTTGAGGATGATATGGGGTGGAAGCCCTGTGCTTGATCTTGTGATGAGCGAGCAAGTCTTGAATTAACTTAGAGGTGAACTGGCTTCCTTGATCGGTGACTAACTCTCTTGGGTAGCCAAACTTGTAGAAGATATTTTCTCTTAAAAACTTAGCCACATTTTCTTCTGTCACTGCTTTGATTGCCTTTGTTTCTGCCCACTTTGTCAGGTAGTCGGTGCACACAATTATGTAAGACCTTTGCTTTGAAGGAGAGTTGATAGGACCCACAAAATCCATGCCCCACTTCTCAAATGGCTCGAAGGTCACTTGAGGTTGGAGAGGCATTTCATCCCTTGGAGTCAGTTTCCCCATCCTCTGACATCGGTCACACTGGCTGATGTATCTTCTGACATCTTGATGAGAATGGGCAGTGTAGCCTGCCCGTAGAATTTTGAGGCAGTCCTCTTTGTGGCAAAGTGGCCTCCACAGGGTCCATCGTGACAGGTTAGGAGAATGTCAAAGACTTCCTCCTCCCTAACACAACGCCTCAAGATCTGATCTGGGCCAAGTTTGAACAGGTTGCCCCCGATCCAAGTGAATGGGGCACTCCTCCTCACAATTCTGCTCTTCTCCTTTGAGGATAGATGCAGAGGGAACTGTGTTGAGACCAAGTAATTTTCTATATCAACAAACCATGAAGAGAGTACCGAAATAGCAAACAGATGTTCATATGGCATCTGGTCATCCACTGTTCCTTCTTCACCTGCAAGAAAATCCAATCTAGACAAGAAGTCAGCAACAACATTTTCCTTACCTGGTTTGTCGACGATAGTCGAATCAAATTGCTGCAACAAAAGTAACAATCTAATGATACAAGCATTTACATCAGGCTTATTCATTAAATATCTAATCACAGCATGATCAGTATGTACAAATGTTTGATAACCAGTGATGTAGTGTCGGAACTTGTTTAGGGAATGGACTACGGCCAGGAAGTCTTTCTCAGTTACAGTATAGTTCATTTCTACCTTGGACAGGTTTTTGCTGACAAAGTATATGGCATATGGAAGTTTCTCCTCAACTTGTCCTAAGGTTGACCCTATGGCTCTGTTCGAGGCATCAATGTGGATGTGGAAAGGTAGGGCCCAGTTTGGGCCTCTCAAGGTTGGGGCAGACGCTAACTTATCTTTCAACTCATTCAGAGCCCCTTGATAGTCGTCAGTCCATTTAAACTCAACATCTTTTCCTAAGAGGCCAAACAATGGCGAGGATAGCTTACTGAAATCTTTAATGAATCTTCTATAATATCCTGCTAAGCCTAGGAAACTCCGAACATCTCTTACCTTTTGAGGAGGTGGAACCTTTTTGATGATAGCAATTTTTTTAGGATCCACCTGTAATCCTTGCCGAGAAATGGTATGACCTAACACGGTCCCTTCAGTCATCAGGAATTAACATTTTTCAAGACTGAGGGACAGCTTCATCTCAATGCACTTCTTTAAAACTTTTCCTAGGTTGGACAAGGCTTCTTGGAAGTTAGACCCGTAAGGAGTAAAGTCATCCATATAGATTTCCACTGAATCATGAACCAACTTAGCAAATATGCTCAATACAACCCTCTGGAAAGTGGCAGGAGCGTTGCATAGCCCAAACGGAAGGACTCGGTAGGCAAAGGTACCCCATGGATAATTGAAGGTGGTATTATCTTGGTCCTCCGAGCTTATTTGGATCTGATTATACCTGTTGAACCCATCTAGGAAAGAGAAGAACTTCTTCCCTGCCAGTCCATCCAACACTTGATCTATGAAAGGTAAAGGGAAGTGGTCTTTCTTGGTGGTTTTGTTCAGTTCTCTGTAATCTACACAGATTCTCCACTTCCCATTTTTCTTGGGTACCAACATCAGAGGAGAAACCCATTCGTTATCCGAGATGGGGTAGATGAATCCTGCATCCAACAATTTTTGCAATTCTTCTTTAATGCTGTCCTTAAGGGCTGGATTAATTCTCCTTTGAGGCTGCCTGACTGGCTTACAATCCTCTTTAATGTAAATATGATTGGTACAGACTGAAGGATGGACTCCTTTCATTTCCTTATAGCTCCAGGAAAAAGCCTCCAAATGGCGGTTCAATAGGTTACGTAGCTCTTTTTCCTGAGAGGGAGAGAGAGAGGAGCTGATCTTTAAAGTTCTTTCAGGGCCAAGCTCCACATTCTTAACTCTGGGAGAGGTCGGATCAGTCACAGAAAGGTCCACTAAAGCGCTAGCTTGGGTATCTTCCACCAACTCTTCTAAGGACAGTGCACCAGGAGGAGGATTTTGGATTAAGTTCTCAATCAAGTCATCCTCGGTTTGAGGACCTCCCCTGGTGGCCTCTACTATGCACAATGGTGCAGAGTAGACCTCATCCTCATCTCCTTCTTCCAACTAGAGTGGTAAGTCATGTTCTAGTAGAGGTTGGGCAGGAGGGTATAGGACCCGCTGTTTGGACATAGGCCCATTCTTGATGGTCATGCTTCCAGCTCGACAGTTGATGTAAGCATCCGCAGTAACTAGCCAAGGCATTTCCAAAATGAGGGGGTATCCAGTGAGTTTTGCCTTTGGCTGGAGGACCAAGAAGTCCGCAGGGTACTCCCAAGAGTCAACAGAGACCAGGACATCTTCCACAATCCCTTCGGGAGTCACAGTGGAGCGGTCTACCAACTGTAGTACTGTTGAGGTCTTCCTTAAGGAACTCCGAAGTTTGAGTTTAAGCATAGTGTCCCTGGTCATCACATTAATGGCAGCCCCTAGATCAATCAAGGTGTGGGGGATGATGGTGTTATTGATGTGAACATCAACTACAGGACTCCCAGGGTCCAAATGCTTTGGACAGATTACTTGCCCCAACATAAGATCGGACAGTTGTCCTATGACATTGATAGTTGAGGCATCTCTCTTTCGCCTGCCTGGGTGCTTGAAACACTTCTCCTTAATCAACTTGTTGTATATCGGTACATCTTTTATGGCCTAGAGAAGTGGTATTTTCACACACAACTGCTTGAGTTCTCCTAGAAGCTCAGTCTCCTCTGGGTTTGGTTGCATGGTTACCGTTAGTCGCTCAGGAAAGGGTGGAATAGCCTTGGGTTCACTTTCCTGTTTCTCTTCCTCCTCCTCTAGGGGAGGAGGTTGGCACTCTAGAAGGACCTTCTCAGATTGCAGGTTGATCTCCTGGATCTCCACAGCATAGGTAGGGCATGTTGTCTCCCCAGTATATACCTGTTGGGCCTGTCTGTTGTTGGGGTTCGGGTTCGGTTGAGCGGGCATCCGGGGTTGTCTTGGAGGAGCAGGAGGTAATGGTTGTGGTCGAGCCAGTGGTGGAGGCAGAATGGCGGGAGGAGAGTTGTATTGGGGCCTCCACCCCGGTTGAGGTGCATTCCACTGAGGCTGTGGCTGGGCATGTGAGTGAAACGAATGAGAAGTAGGTTGAGTATGGTATTGAGATGGATAAGACCACGGAGGAGGTGCAGACCATGAAGGATGAGCAGGGGGGCCAAGAAGGTATATGAGCGGATTGGTTGGGGTTATAATAGGCTTGGGATATCCCTTGCATCCCCTACTAGTAAGGTCTAGGCCCATGTGGCCTCCTTTGGTTGAGGAAGTAGAGAGGTTCAGTAGCCACCTCAGTCCCTAGGTACATGGCTTTAAATCTGGGCAAGGTTGGGCATTGGTTGGTGGGGTGGTCTTCCTCACAAACGAAACATACCTCTATTGAGTGCAATGGACACTCATTCTTAGGGTTCTTCTTCGTTCATCTGGGACAAAAAATGGCCAAAGCCCTCTCAGCTTTCTCTTTCTTTTGCTGAATTCGGAAGGTATCAAGTTGCATGGCAATAGTCTGTCTCATATCACTTTTGAGATCTTCCATCTGATTAGCAAACTCATGCTTGGAGAAGGCGGTACTAGCTGAAAGTGGATTCCCCCTACCTCTTTTCTGGGCTGCCCTAGAATGGTTTCTAAAAACAGTCTTTATGTCCTCATAAGGTAGTTGGTAGATGTCCCCTCTAGCTAGCATGTGAAGGGTATCTAGAAGGTCTTCAGGGACTCCTCGGAGCAGAACAAGCTTCAAAGATTCTGGGTCAAGTGTGAACCTGGCCCATTTATAACTAAGTTGGAACCTTTCCTCGTAATCTTCTAAAAATTCATCACTTCCCATGGTCATTTGAAAGATCTCTCCCTTTGTTTCCTTGGACCTACAGTAGTCCCGGTATTTGGTGTTAAAATCTTGCTGCATCTGAGCCCAAGTGGTGATATTTTTTCCAGGTAACCCCATGAACCAGCATAATGTTGCATCCTTGCGGGTAGAGGGAAAGAATTTCAACTTTTGCTCATCCTCATCATAGTCATAAGTTCGACAAAGGACACCAAACTCAAACAGGAAGGTATTAGAGTCTTCAATGGTCATTCCATGGAAGTGAGGTAAGGCTGAGGGACTTATGTTTTTATTTTCATGTCCCCATTGGTCTCTCGGATGGGGAAGGCACCTTCTATTCTCTCATCTTCTCTTCTACCATTTCTGTTTTCAGCCATGGTCTCAGATGGAATGTTCTCTAGATCTTCTTATGTTATAGGATCTTTGCATATCTCTGGAGGTTCACCTATAGGTTCTTCTGGATCACTGTCACCAAAGAAGAGAGAAGGTTGACTCAGTGATGTGGTGGGGGTGTTCGGTAGGAATTTTCCAGTTTTATCTCTGTTCCTACGAGGCATGAAATGGAAAGATTTTTGGTTGCTTTTGCTTTTTTTGCTTGTACCTGCAAAACTGAAACAGATGGAATTGCAACTAACTACAGTCTAGCTTGTAGAAATGAAATTGCGAAATTGAAATGCTAATCTATGAAAGCAGGAAATGTCTAATTTAATTTTGTAAAAATGAAATTGTGAAATTGAAATGCTAATCTATGAAAGCAGGAAATGTCTAATTTACTTTTGTAGAAATGAAATTGCAGAATGGAACTGAAATAAACTACTTAGCAGAAGGTTAGAGTAGAAAAATAGAAGAAAAGCAGCAATCACAAATACTCTGACGCTTCCCTGGCAATGGCGCCAAAAAGAATGGTGGGCTCCAGTATTGCAGTAATAATGTTGCAACTCCTAGGACTCCCTTCTTTACTTTTATCAACCCGGTAGTTCGTAACAAACTTGGAAGTGACGGTGCTGTATGCACAAGTACTACCTCTTGCCGCAGCTGTCACTTGGTCAGCTAGGACAAGTCCGCTAGGGGCTCAAGCCAACTTCTATGAGCTCTGAGAAGAAGCTTGTTAACTGATGGATGGAAGCTAACTCGAAGGAAGCTAATCTGCTTGCAAAAAGAAACTGAAAAGCTGAAAGAAAGTGCAAACCCTAATTTTACCAGCTAGTCCTACTAATGCGAAAAAGAGGATGCAATCCATTGAAAGAGATGCCATTACTTCTAGGAAGGTAAAATACATGTGTTTAAGCTACTTCTATCTGAAGAAAACATCTTTTTGTATTTTTGAATAAGTTGTCAGAATTATCATGCATGTGCTTTCACTATTTTTTACTGTGCAGAGGTGGATCGGCGAGAGGAAATGCTTGGAAGAGGTTGGGAAGGTTTAGAGAGGGCCTAAGGGGTCCCTAACACCCTTCTAGAGAGTTTCACAGAATTTGGCTATCAAGAAACCTCATTCGTGAGCTTCTACAGGAAGTCTGTAGGGGTTCTACAGGATGTTCTGGAATTTCTACAGGATGTTCTATGATTTTCTACAGGATGTTCAGAAATGGGATTTTGGAGGATGGATGGATGAAGAAAGATGAAGGAGTGGGTATGGAGGTAGGATGAGGGTTTGAGGTGGTCCAGGGACTGGTGGATGGAGTTGAGAGAAGATGTAGATGGTTGGATTTGTTCAAAGAGGGCTAAAGCAATGCTGCACAAAAAGGTAGGGTTATGTGGGCAAAATGGTAAACGTGAGGCAAGAAACCAAGTTAGGGGATGGAGCAGATGGGTCTGATGGAGTTTGGGTGGATAGAGAAGTGGTACAGGTGCTCTGCAATTTGTGTTTCCAACTGAACTAGCAAAGACTTGCAAGAAATCAAATACCTAGTTATGCCAACCTAATCTGATCTAGGTAATAGTAAAGAAAATGAACAGAAGCTTTATTTGCAAGGAAACCATGTATATTAACAATGCAACGAAGCATTCAAATATCTAAACATGTAACCAACTTCTGCAAACGAAAATCATACACTAGTGATTGCATGGCAAAGCAAAAATAGTGTTTTTTTGGGGCAGCAAGGTCACTTTGATCCCAGCCCCTGATCCTATGAGGGAGAGGTGAAATCAAAGGTGCTCGTTGGCCTTTTTCTGAAGCTTTTTCCCTGTTAATAACCTACCAACTCAATCTGAACATAAAAAGCCTTTCTAACCATCAACAATGACCTAGTTAATCAGCACGATTTAATCTACCTAACAGAAATGATTTTGCAAATACATAAAGAACAAATAACGATACATAAAGGAGGCCTTGGCTCTCAGGTTGGGCCCAACCCCAAGAGCTACGGCTCCTATAAAGAACTAAAAGTTGATGCCAAATAGAACCGCTTTTCATTATCAAAAAATAGTCATCACCAGAAAGTTATACCACAGTGGCTACAAGAAAACGAGCTGAAAATGACAGCACTATAGTGCAAAAATACAACAGTTCCAAAAGTAAACTACGAAGGTTGAGGCCTTCTTATTTATACACTACGAGGGGCCTAGCAGGCCTCCTAAATTCAAGGGACTCAGCTGTCCCAACTGCTAGTAAACAGTCACTCTTCCCAAATCTGCTTGGCTGCCTTTAGGATTCGTTTTGGTGGCCTGTGAGCTCGGAGTTGAGGGTGGAGATTTCAAGGAAGGGCCATTTAATTCCAGAGAAAACCCCCCTACGAATCCTCACCTCAAGCTTGGCTGTCACCTGGCCCATAATTGCTTGGTTTTGCTCCAAAATTTGTCCAAAAAACCTGAAATAACCGCGTATTAGCCTCCTAGGTAGAGTGACCACCCTATTCGTTCAAATAACATAAACATACTAAAAAACATGCATAATCTATGAAAAATGGAGGTTTGAACAAGGATAATTAGGCAAAATGATCCCAATAAGTTACCCAATTCGGGGCTCATCAGCAAACTCAAGTGACCATTTTATGGACTTAAGAAAGCACCCCGTGCTTTGTATACTAGGATCGATAGTTATCTCACCGGTTTGGGCTTCAGCAAAAGTGACGAAGATGCAAACCTTTATCACATTGTGGTAGAAGTTAAATTATTGATTATTGTCTTATATATTGATGACTTGATCCTTACTAGTGATCAGAAGTTGATCAGATCTTGTAAGGAGGACCTTGCAAGAGAGTTAGACATGAAGGAAATGGGCCTCATGCACTAGTTCCTTAGATTGGAAGTATGGCAAGGTGACCGGGAATTGTTTGTCTCTCAGGGAAAGTATGCAAATGAGATACTTCATAGGTTCCGCATGGACATGTGTAAACCCATGGAGACTCCTCTAGCAAGAAACTGGAGGAAAGAGGATGCTACTTTAGGAGAAGTAGTGGAGGCTACCAATTACATGCATCTTGTGGGTTCACTCATGTATTTGGTGAACACAAGACCAAACATGTGTTATGAAGTTAACCTACTTAGTCAAGCTATGGTTAAGCCAACCAAACTATATTGGAAGGAAACAAAGCATGTGTTAAGATACCTCAAAGGCACTACTCAGTTTGGTCTTTGCAATAGATAGATAGAGGGAGTGAAGGTCCAAGGCTTCACAGATGAATATTGAGTAAGGAATCCATCAGATAGGAAGAGCACATCATGAGGAATTTTTAGTGTTGGGTCCACAACAGTTTCTTGGTAGATCAGGAAGCAGAGATATCTGGCATTCAACTCAACGGAAGAAGAGTACATGGTTGCAAGTCAAGCAACATGTGAGGCTATCTAGATGAGAAAGATCCTTTTTAGGTTATTTGGTCAGAAGATGGATCCTACTGTGATTTAATGTGACAATCATAGTTGTTTCAAACTCTCTGATAATCTTGTATTTCATGATTGATTTAATAATATCGACATCTAGTATCACCATTCACGAGATTATGTGCATAGGTGGATTACGTCGTTGCAGTACATTCTGATAGAGGAACAAGATTCAAATATATTGAAAAGGGCTTTTTCAAGAGGAAAAATTGAGTTCCATAGAAGCATGATTGGGGTATCTGATAATCCCTTTCTTGTTGACAGGAAGTGTTGAAAATGCATCAAGAATATCTAGTTTGGACTTTATCTTGGTCAAGTTAGATTAAAATTTGAATTTCTATTTTAGAAGAATACTTGGAGGTAGTTAACTGAGATGACATGGCTCTTGTCACTCAGTTAAATCAGTAAATTCGAGTTAGAGACACTTGAGTTTAGTTCTACATGATTGATTTCTAATTTGTAGCAATCTATTTCAATTAATTTGAGTTATTATCAGTTTAAATACTTCTAATTGTGAGAAGAACTGGTGGATGTCAAGTTGTGGGTGTCGAACTTCAACAACATTGATGATCAACTAGTTAACTAATCAATAAACTCAAAATAATTGTTGCATGTAGAGAATTCGAGTAACCTAGTTGAGATGGAGATTCCAAGGTCGTTTACTATTAGTTGTAGCATATTCCCATGTGTACAGGTGGTGCATGTAGTGAGAGAATAACCTAAGGTTGTTGCACAATTCCTTTGTGTGAAATTCCTAAAAAATAGGGGCAATTTCCCAAGGGAACAACACAAGGAAAAAAGAGCTTGGGAAGGCTTGAAATTGGCTAAGTGTTGGGGAAATATTAGTCAGTCAGGAAAAGGGATAGACTATACACTTGTAGGGTGTGCTCAGGCTTGAGCAAGCATTGTATTTCTTCTCTATTCTTTGATTAATGCAATACAAATAGTAAGGGGTTTTGAGCAGTTTCTTTCCCCTAGATAAAATCTGTATGTATGTGTGATGTTTACTTTTGCATGTCAATGATTATTGTTTTAGGTTGTGAATTAACTTATGCATATCAATAGAGTAGCTTCAAGTCTTGTGATCTACCAAATTTCATCAGAGGTATTGAATCTACACATTAATTTCTATAGGGGGTGAATTAGTACTGTGACCAAATTAGAAAACTATTGCCAAATTAAACTCTTCAATCTACTTAATGAGCATCCATGTAATAAGAATCATAAACTAACATGTAAATCATACACATATGCCACATATAAATACACCAATTTTCTTTTGTATTCCTTTTGAAAATACAAGCTACAACTTGCTATTACATCACTACAAGAAACATTCTACTTGTAGGTTTATCGAGCTGCCACCTGGCAGAAGATACCACTCCTTGATTTATCGGTTACCTCTAGAAGGAGCTACCACCGCTAATTTATCAGTTTTATTCAACCAGCTCACAAAATAGAATAAAATATAGATCAACGACTAAAAAATTAGCCTTTTCGAGGGGGAAACCTCCTTTGCATTACATAAATGAACAATTCTTGGATGATACAAATGATAAGACCTCCCTGGTATATATAGGAGTATAAGGGGTCATAATATAGTTAGAGCCTAGAAAACAATAATAATGTAAGGGCACAACAATAGCAATAGTGGACTTCTATGGGGTACAACAATAACAATGTGGGGGATACATGGGCACAACAATAACAATAGGGGCTACACTAACAATAACAATAAGGGGAATATACTAGTATTATAGGAACCTAAAATGCCCCTCTCCTTCAAAAAAGCGTTGTCCTCAATGCTTGAGTAGTTTCATATGCTTCTGTATAAAATTCTTGTCCTCCCATGTGGAATCTTTAGCGGGTAAGTTCTTTCACTTAATGAGATACTCTAAAATTAATTGATTCCATAGCTATCGAGTTCTTGTTTTCGCAATTTATTTGGGCTCAAATATTATTTTTTCTTCTTTTTATTGATAACCTTCTTTAAGCATGAAACATGGAAAACTAGGTGTACCCAGGAAGATGTAGGTAACTCCAATTTGTATGCCATAGTACCAATATTTTGCAACACCTTGTAAGGACCATAGTACTTGGGTGATAATTTATTATCCTTCTTAGCTTGCTTGAGGGACATTTGTTTGTATGGTTGTAGCCATAAAAATACCTAGTTACATCAAAACATTTTTCACTACGATGTTGATCTGCATCTTGTTTCATTTGATTTTCCACTAGAGTGAGGCTATCCTTTAAGAGTTGGAGAACTTGTTTTTTAATGCTTGATGTGATCTTCCACTACTTGAACCTTAGAATATTATCTTAAACTTGATGTGATGGATGGTAGATGATATCCATAAAGTTCCATAAATGGGGTCATTTTTGTTGCAGTATGGAAGGAAGTATAATACCACCATTCAAATAGAGGTAACCATTTGACCAGTTGTGATTGTTTATCAGATACAAAGAAATGAATATATATTTCCAAACATTTTTTCACTATCTCAGTTTTTCCTTCAGATTAAGGATGACAAGATGAGCTATGAGCTAATTGAGTACCAAGACACCAAAATGATTCCATCCAAAAATTTCCAATGAAAATGGGATCTCTGTCACTTACAATAATATTTGGGTTTCCATGTAGATTTTGAATTGTTTCCATAAATGTAGTAGCAATTGTAATGTCTTTAAAAGGATGAAATAACGCACAAAAGTTTGCATACAGGTAATTCTATCAACTACCACCATGATGACATTCTTTCCTTTATACTTGGGTAAATTTGTGATAAAAATACATTAATAACTCCTCGCAACGTTGACTTGGAATGGCTAAATGTTGTAATAGACTCGGGGTCTTAATTGTCTCAACTTTAGTTGGCAAACCAAACATTCTGCCACAAACTTCTGAATATCATATTTAAGGCCATCCAAAAAAATTCCTTCTTTACCTAGTGGTAAGTTTTTAAAATCTTGAGTTCCCACCTAAGGTGGAGGTGTGCAATTCCAAAAGAATATTTTCCTTGAGTTGGGAATTCTTACAAAGATATAAGTGATCTTTCTACCATAACGAAACATTTTTCCAGTTAAATGTATAAGATGTACTGGGATCTTGCTGCAACTTTTGAATGAGTGTCTACACCTCTTCATCATTCTTCTATTCATCCCTTTCTTTGGTTATCCAATCAGGTTGGATAATAGAAATGGCACAAAACAATGCTTCCACATCCTCATCCTTTCTTGAGAGTGCATCTCCAACAACAATTTGCTTCCCTTTTTTGTAGATGATTTCAAAGTCATAACCCAACATCTTTGTGACCCCATTTTTGTTGATCTTCTGAAGATAATTTTTTTCCAAAAAGTTTTTAAGACTATCTTGATTTTTTTTTACCTTGAAGTGTCTTCCCATTACGTAAGGTCACCATTGCTTTAGTGCATGTAGTATTGCCAAGATTTCCTTCTCATAAATATGTTTGTTTAAATACTTTCCTTTGATTGGACGACTTTCAAATGAAGTGGATCTTCCTTCTTGCATTAAAACAACACCAATTCCATTTCCTGAAGCATCACATTCGACAATAAATGTTTTTGTGAAATCTAGCATAGCTAAGACTAATTCTTGACACATTGCCTCTTTAAGATGTTCAAAGGCCTTCGTTGCTTCTGGATTCTAAGAAAATGCATCTTTCTTCAGTAATGTTGTTATTCTCCCATAATTCTTAACAAACTTGCAATAAAACACTGTAAACCTAAGAAATCCTCGAAGATGTTTTTGTAGGTTTTAACCCCGTACAGAAATTACCTGCATACAAATTCTAAATCACAGGAAAAATAAAAAATGCGAGAGCATAACACATAAAACACATATACACA
>APFE030413929.1:0-13968 GCA_000404065.3 Pinus taeda | reverse complement strand
AAAAGAAGAGTGAAAAATTAGAGCTTGTGCATACAGATGTATGGGGACCTGCTCAGGTATCATCTCTTGGTGGCTCTTATTATTATGTTACTTTTATTGATGATGCAACCAGAAAAACCTAGGTTTATTGTATTTGAAATAAATTTGACGTATTTGATACTTTCAAGAAATGGAAATCTTTGGTTGAAAATAAGACAGGAAAAAGGTTGAAGTGTCTCAGATCAGACAATGGAGGTGAATATTGCAACAAAGAGTTTGATAGGTATTGTTCTGAGAATGCAATTTTCACAGAGAAGATAGTTCCAGGAACACCACAAGAAAATGGTGTGTCAGAAAGGATGAACAAGACAATCATGGAGCGTGCAAGGTGCGTGAGATTGCATGCAGGATTGCCTTTACAATTTTAGGCAAATGTTGTAGATACTGTTGTTTATCTAATAAATAGAGGGCCTTTAAGCTCCTTGGATGCTGGTATTCCAGAGGAGGCATGAACAAGTAAAAAGGTAAAATAATCTTTTTTAAAGACTTTTGTTTGTGAAGCCTTTGTCCACATTAACAAAGAAAATAGAACAAAGCTTGAGGCAAAATCAAAGAAATGTACCTTTATTGGATATGGTGTTAAATGATTTTGGTTATCGCTTTTATGATTATGAAAAACATAAAATCATTAGGGGCAGAGATGTCATATTCAATGAAAAGGTTTTGTATAAGGATCAATTGCAGGAAAAGAAACAGGAAAAAGAAAACAGAGAATACACAGTGCTTGACGATATCACAGAAAAAGTGATGGTACCTGGAAATCATAATGATCAATAGCCAGAACAACAACCACAATAGCAAAAATCACTTCAAACACCTGAAAGTGGTGTTAGAAGATCTACCAGGATAAGTGGACCCCCTGAACGATACTTTCCTTCTTTATATGATGTATTGTTGATTGATTTTGGTGAACCAGAATGTTATGAAGAAGCAGTGCAGGTAGAAACTAGGAATAAGTGGGAGCAAGCCATGAAAGAAGAGATGGACTCCTTAGCACATAACCAGACTTGGGACTTAGTCAAGTTGCTTGGAGGTAAAACAACATTGTAGAATAAATGGGTTTACAAGTTGAAGGAAGAAGATGGAGGTAGAAAAAGGTATAAAGCTAGACTTGTGGTGAAAGGGTTTGCACAAAAAAAGGGTATAGACTTTTATGAGATATTTTCTCCTGTTGTGAAAATGACTTCAATCGGAACTATTCGAAGTCTAGTAGTTGCTAAAGATTTACATCTTGAGTAGTTAGATGTAAATACAACCTTTCTCCATGGAGATTTGGAGGAAGAGATATATATGAAGCAGCCACAAAGATATGAGGTAAAAGGGAAGGAGAAACTAGTGTGTAGGTTGAAGAAGAGCTTGTATGTCATAAAACAGGCTCCAAGGCAATGGTATCTAAAATTTGATAGGTTTATGTTTGAAGAAGGTTATACTAGATGTCACTCTGACCATTGTGTTTATATCAAAAGGCAAAATGATAGCTGCTATATTATATTTTTATTGTATGTAGATGACATGCGTGTTGCAGGTTCTAATATGTAGGAAATAAATGTGCTCAAAAGGAAATTGGTAAACTCATTTGAAATGAAGGATTTGGGTGCTGCAAAAGAAATCCTTGGTATGAGAATAACTAGAGACAGGAAGAATAACAAATTAACATTGTTTCAAAGTGAGTACATAGAAAAGGTGTTGAAAAGGTTTAATATGCAGAATGCAAAACCGGTTAGTATACCTTTGGCTAGCCATTTAAAATTAAGTAAGGAGGAGTGTCCCAAGACTCAGGAAGAAATGGATCATATGTCTAAAGTTCCATATGCATCAACAGTTGGAAGCTTAATGTATGCAATGGTCTGCACGAGGCCTGATATTACACATGCAGTGGGAGCTGTAAGCAGGTAGATGAACAATCCAGGAAAAGAACATTGGATGGCGATGAAGTGGATTCTCTGGTATTTGAGAGGTATCACAAATCAAGCATTATGCTTTGGTGGTTCAAACATTTCTCTACAGGGAAATGTTCATGTAGATATGGTGGGTGATAGAGATAACAGGAGGAGCACAACAATGTATGTGTTTACTGTAGGTGGAAAAACTGTCAGTTGGGTCTCAAAGCTGCAAAGTGTTGTAGCACTCTCAACAACAGAAGCAGAGTATGTTGCTACTACAGAGGCTAGTAAAGAAATGATTTGGTTACAAAGGTTTCTGGATGAATTGGGTAAGAAGCAGGATTTGGGTAGGTTATACAGTGACAGCCAGAGTGCCATACATTTTGCAAAGAACTCTGCATTTCATTCCAAGACTAAACATATATAGCTCAAGTACCATTTCATATGGTCAGTGTTGGAAGATGGATAGTTGAAGCTGGAAAAGATACACACTAGCCAGAATCTTGTAGATATATTAAAAATAGTTGTAACCAAGGAAAATTGAGAATATTCTTAGTTTCAATTGGTCTTCAAGTATGATGAAGAAGATGAGAAATAGCCAGGTCCAAAGTGGACTCATTGTCTAGCAAATGAAGCAGCGATGGAGTTATTATAATCAGTCTCCAAATGGGAGATTGTTGGGCGTGGAGCCTGATTATCTCTAGTATTCAAAGGTCTCAACCAGATGTATACCCTAGGAAGACTGTACACCCCTCCATGCAAGGGTTCGAGGGGACTAATATGCCCTGGCTAGGGGCTCCGAGGGCTAGTGGTCCCCCGAAGCTAAAAATAAATGTAAAATTCCCTTGTAAAAGTCTAGTAATTTCTAGTCAATCTGGGCTGTTCATTAGGCAGATGATCTGACGGTATAAGTTATGTCTAATTTAGAGTTTTTTTCCCTAGAAGGAAACCCCTCACTATATATGAGGTATTTGTATTGCATCTATGTACATCTATATTCGGAGTGAGGAAAAGAGAGGAGATTGAGAGTGAAGCGGGAGTTACTGCGAATTTGTTGTAGGTTGTATCTCTTTAGTTTGCTAGGTAATATAATAAAAGAAGGATTGGCTGTTTCTCCGTGGACGTAGCCCAAACTAGGTGAACCACGTATAACTGTGTCTCTCTTTTTCTATGCATTTTTTGTGTTTATATTTCTGCAATATTTTATGTGTTCCATTGCTATGTAATATATAATTTTCTAACACACTGCATTAGTTGCATTTCTGGCTAGATTGGCCTTTGCCCATTTCATGAAATAACTAGTGGTTGTAAGTATCCATTTGTGTTAACCATTGGATGTTGGACGTATTTCTCCAAAGAAGTCTAGCCCCTATTTCCTGAAGGGATCTTCCACAAAAATAGGAATCAAGGGGAGGGATGCTAACTTCTACTTCTTAGCAAAAATATGACATTTTTCACAGGATTTGACATAAGTACGAACCTCAGCAAACAACTTGGGCCAATAGAAACCTACTTTAAGGATCTTACGGGTTGTGGCTCTCCAGTTGTAATGTCCCCCACAGAAACAATTATGGAATTCATCAATCACCTTATGAATATTTTCTTCTACCAAGCATAAAAGAAAAATCCCCACTGGGTCCTTCCAGTACAGTTGGCCATTTGAGATAATAAAATTTTGGGCTTGTAGTCTTAAGGCCTTGTATTTAACTTCGTCAAAATTTATTGATCATTTAAAAAAAAGTAAATAATGGAAAATATATTTGTACCAATGTGAGGCGAGTTACTTCATCTGAATTTTCTGTGTTGAGGATACAATTCTTTTATGACCCTCTTCTCCTTTACCTTCTTCTTTCATATTTTCCAATAGGTTTACGTACAAGGCCTTGGAGTTAGCCTTAGATAATATTTTCACTAATCCCTACCGCTTAATCAACATAGTGGGTTTGAAATCCATGTCATATTCTTGAATCTTGGCAATCCACTTGCCTCTCTTGCCTTCATTGTTACCTTGCACAAGAATATCGTTCACAATAGTTGTAGGGACATAAACTATTATAACTGACTACAGGACATAAATTCGAAAAGCCTTTAGGACTTTTACCAAGGCATAGGTCTAGTTCTCCAATATATTATACTTCTGCTCTGCATCTTGCAACACTTGGTTGAAATATGCAATTGGTTATTCTTGTCCTTCGTCATTTTTCTACAATAAAAAAACTGCCACTATGTTACAAGAGACAAAAGAGAAAATGAGGAATGTCCTTTGAGAGTCTACACTATTTAAGACTGGGGCTTCTATAAAAAATTTTCTAATTCTGGAGAATGACTCCCATGCTTCTATAGTCCACTTGAATTCCATATCCTTCTTCAAAAATTTTGTGATTTCTTTGACAATTTTAGCATAGTTTGGTATAAATCTTCTTAGAAAATGTATCTTGCCCAAGAAAACCTGAATTTATTTTATATTCTTGGGTAATGTGATATCATTAATAGCCTCCACCCTTTTGGGATCAATATTCACTCCTTCCTTTTCCACAATGTGGCTCAATATCTTCCCTTCACTCAAAGCAAAATATGGTTCCTTGGGGTTTAAGGATAGACCATACCTTTTGCATTTTACAAAAGTGAGATGCAAGTGATTGAGGTTCTCTTCATAGAGAAAAAAATTACGTCATTTAGAAATATCACTACAAATTTATCCCACTCCCCAAAAAACACTATTGGTGAGCCCTGGTATTACACCAAGTGTGTTGAAATTCCCAAGGGTTCATCAACTTAAATTATCAACTTGGGGTTCATACAAACTTAGAGGTGATAGTTTTGTATGAAAAATAGGTTAGGTTGTCGTCATGCCACTCTCTGTCATGACATCAGATTAAGGTGTTGAGAGACCATTCCTCCAACTTAACTATAGTAAAAAATCTTGATGGGATTTATTTTAACTATGAGCATGAAAATGCCATTCATTCAACTTGTAGATGTTAATTAACATTACATGAGAAGGAAAGAGATAGTATACTTGTAGAAGTGAAGCTACTATATTTTTATTCATCAAACCAATAACCTACTTGCATGTATCATTGATCTACTTTACATTTTCTTGAAAATCATAAATCTAACTTGTAACTAGCTTGTGAATAAAAACACTAATTCTACTCTATTTTGCAGTGTGAAAAAGAGGAGGTTGGAGTGGCATAAGAGCTTCTCTTAACCATAAAATAAAAATTTGGGGGTCATTATTCATCTTAACTAAGCTAAGGTTGAAGTGGGGAGAAAAACAGGTGGAGGAAAATGGTGTTATAGGTCTACTACATGTGCTGCTACAAGAGGTTTTATATTGCTACAGGAGGCCCTATTTTGCTACAAGAGGTCGTGTATTGCTAGAGGAGGCCCTGTATTGCTATGGGAGGTGTTACTTGAGCCGTTTGAGGGTGTAGGTGCTTCTCTGATGGAAGGAGAGGATGAATGAAGGTATGAGGGAGTGAATGAAGGTTGGGAAGCCTCCTAGCCAAGCCCAAGACCTCTCAAAGGTTTGTCTTGCACCAAGGTGGATGCCCATGGTGTCCTTAATTGCCTAAACATAATGGTTGTGAAATAGAGTTTGAGAGTAGTGTAAAGGGTAAAGAGAGGAGATGGAGAAGTCCAAGTGGAGATGAAAATATGTTCCCACCCCTATAGATCAACCACAACCCCACAACTAGCCAAATGCATGCATCAAATGATCAATAACACAATGAGATAAACTTTCATGGAATATATGAGTTGAATTTGATTAACATCTACTCTATTACACAACACTACTTTGATCACTAAAATAACTTCTAAGTTTCATAAAGTAATGATGCAAAAGGATAACTAACATCTATCTATTTCCAAGAAATCATAAACAAATGTTTTTGGACTGAGATTGTAAATCCTTCCAATCACTCTTCCCATAAGAGAGGTGATAGGGAAGCTTGAAATCACATTTTTTATAGCTTAACAGGTACTGTAACAAAAGAAAGACATGAAATGTTTGGAAACAAAAATAAGACAAAAATACAGAAGAGGGACTAAAGCCTTTGGGTTGGGCTCAAACCCAAGGGTTTCATCCCTCTAGGACTACCTCAAATTCAACTCAATAATGAACTTCTCATCAGGATAAAATAATAGTCTCATACATCACATCAGAGTTAACAACAACAATGTAAATCCCTGGGCTCAATAGCTACTCTTAGTTGAATAAAAAATTTGAATCCCAATGAGCCATTTAGCTCGTTTATTTATGCAAAAAGGTAGTTTATAGCAACTCCCTTAAAAATAGCAGTGGTTCCCTCTAATAGCTCAAAAATTGTGGATTTGTCCTCCTTGAGCTTCACTTGCACTTGGAGTTACTTGTTTGTTAGTGAATTTTCATTTGTGAGTGAGGATTTGATGATCTCAAGATTAGTTAGAGAGTTAAGGAGGTGGACAATCCTCCCTAGATTCTCTCCTAGTTGTCTCCAGCAAGCCCTTGCACAATAAATGCCTAAAAATGCTTATTTTTCTTGCAATTTAATCACATTATGCCACATATTATGACAAACACCTTTTACTCTTCTTGCTAAGCATATTATGACTAAAAATGTGAATTAATATGAGAAAAGGACATTTCTAAGGGCCGAACAATAACATAATTAACTTCAAAATATACCTATTAATGGGACCCATTATCACAACCCTATTGAAGGTGTTTATAATCCTATAAGAAACTTAGTCATCCATATAAAGCTCATTCATGGCACTGGTGCCCTCTCTGACATACCAAGCCACCTCACATGGTGTGCCCTCCTATGGATAAAAACATGCATTTGCGTCTATCTCTATCCATACCTTTTCTTCCTCTATCTAGATTCTGTTGGGTGTGGAACCTGATTATCTTCTGTATTCAAAGGTCTCAGGTGGATGTATACCCCAGCAAGATTCCACACCCATCCACACGAGGGGGTGCAGGGGGGACTTGTCCCCCCTGAAGCTAAAAATAGATGTAAAATTGCCTTGTAAAAGTATAGCAATTTCTAGTCAATCTAGGTTGTTCATTAGGCGGATAATTTCATGGTAGAAGTTATGTTTAATTTAGGGTTTTTTACCCTGGAAGGCAACCCCTCACTATATATGAGGGAATTGTATTATGTCTATATAGATGTGTATTCTGAGTGCGGAAGAGAGAAGAGATTGAGAGAGAAGAGGGAGTTACAGTGGATGATCTGCTATAGGTGGTGTCTCTTCAGTTTGCTGGATAATATTATAAAAGAAGGACTAGCTATTTCTCCGTGGATGTAGCCCAAACTGGGTGAACCACGTATGTCTATTTCTCTCTTGTTTTATGTGTTTTTTGTGCTTATATTTCTACAATATTTTATGTGTTCCATTGCTCCATAATATACAATTTTCTAACAGATTCTTTCTTCTTGTAATCCCAACAAAAAAGGTGGATTGAGTTTGAGTCCTATCGATTGGATTTTCAGTCTTTGCATGATTCTTTTTTGCAATGGGGTTCTTTCCAAGGAATTCCTTAGCCTTTCAGGAGAATGATACTCTCTAATTTGCAGACTATGGGGTAACACATGCCACATTCTCTGACAAGATTTTAGACTTTATGTTCCTAACATCCTAAAAGTGTCCTCAAAATTTATAATGGCTTTGTCTTGGCTTGCTATGTACTTAGGTGATAAATCAGAATTAGAGGAGATGCGGTTGTGATTTTTGATGACAACTGTAGGGCTTACCAATTCTGCTTTGATGTATGAGGGCTCTTTCTGTTAATTTTCCATTACCTTATTTAACTCTATAACCCTTATCTTCTCATGTGTTAACCAAGATGTTAATTCCATGAGTTTCATGCCTCCCAATCGTGAATTGGGGTCCCAAAAATTTAGATTTATTAGGATCAAATTATGCATATAAAACATAGCTATTTTTTCCCTCTCCTCTAGACATACCTTTTTGTAAAACTAAATAAATTTCCTGTAGTCTTGCGAAGGCAAAGACCAATACTATGCTAGTGTCTTAATTTCAAATTTTAGCCACTGCTCATTTAGGAAAAGAGCATAGGATTTGGATGGATGCCTATGTTGTATGGATTCCATAGAAAGACATGACATAGTGGCAAGTTATGTTTCCTTCTCTTGCAACTGTTCTTTTAGTCTTGTATTTTCTACATGTAGTTTCCTCCTCATGGTTGGGTATCTTTTTTTTAGGTTAATTGTTTCTTTTCCCATTTCATTGAAATTTTCCTCCATTAGACCAACATATTCTATGTTTTTCGATTCAACAATCTCCATCCATATATGTATCATTCCTCTTTCCTTTTCTAATTGAAAGAAGATTGGGATGGTGAACTTTTGGGGTATAATCCTACCTCGCTCAACAAACTTGTACTAGGTTTCTAGACTGGGTTGTGGGTTAGGCTATTGAAGCTCTTTCGGGCTTTCATATGCTTTTGAGGTGGTTGATCCTTCCCGTATCTCCTTTTTCTTCTCTTGTAGCATCCCCTATTTCTCTTATAGTAGTGCCTATTCCTCCTATAGCTCTTATTTTTTTATTTTTTTTCTCAAGGGCAGTTTGTGTCTTGGGTTTCTTGAAGGTCACTTCCCTAGTGGTGGGCCTTCTCTCATATGTCACAGGTGGTGAAACGACAAAAGTCCGACAATCTTTTCATGTTTATACAGTCAGAAGAGAGTTGTACGTAGACTGCCTTTTTAATTCCATTTTAACGAGTTTCAAAAGGAAAAACTCGGCAATCTTTTCATATTTTATGAGTCAGAAAACAACTTAAAGAGGACTCCTATGTTTCACTTTTTTGTAAATTTTGGGAGAGTCCGAAAAAGTGAAAAAAGTATGCTCTCTGTTGAAAATGATCAATTTTCCCTGAAAATCCAATATTTTGCGCAAAACCTCAAAACATTACTCATACCTGTTTAACATAAATAAAAATGCATCAAAAAGTTACCTTTTTAAAGTGAAAAATAAATAAATTAAAAATTCACTTATTCAAAAAAAGCTTATAAAAAGGGCTTTTCTAAATTCATTTTTACCATTTGACTTCAGAGTGAGAAGTGAGAGCTTTTGGGTAAGAAACTTCCTGTGAAGATTGCGGAAAATCCGTCCGTTGGAATCGAAAATCATCAGCTCTAGGTAATCCACATCATCCTTGTCTTGCATTTCAACCATTTACATTTCATTTTAGGGCTTTAAAATTGATTTTTAAAAGAGAATTTGATTTATAAAAATGCTCGCGGGGGTCCACAGGTGCAACATGTAGCCCCTGCAGACCCCAACTTTTTTCTACAAAGAAAAAAGGCGTGGGTCCACACCTATTGCTTACGACGAGTGCGAATCTACACATTGTCTATAACCAGTGGGTATGGACCCCGCGAAATAGGTTTTAAAATTTAAAATTTCTCCATTTTTGCCCAAAATTTTTTAAACTAAATTGTTCTAATACGTCTTGTTTGCAATGTAGGACATACAAAATGCTTATTTGGCGGGAACATGAGCATGAGTATGTGGATCTTGCCACTTTAATTCATCCACCCACGATATGAGCATTGAAAGTATGCAGTCTGTTTAAATTCTGGGCCATACCAGCCATGACGACCCAAGTAGACTTCTTGCAATGGCTGGTAGACAGGTGGAAAATACAAGACCAGTGTTTCATGATTGGCAGCCACCGGCTCGAAATTGAGCTAGAGGACATATATTTCTTGACTGGTTTTCCCAAGAGAGGTGAACAATTATCTCTTTTCGGGACTAGGCTAGGTGGCCAATTTGTTTCTAGTCTTCGATTAGAGTTTTGCAATGATCAAACATAGGACAAACGAATCGATATTAAAACTATCGACCGTCCTGAACGTAAGTTTATTGCGTTCACTGTCACCAGACTATGCAGGAGTGCAGCATTTCATGTAGCTACCAAATCACAGATGCGAATGGAAGTAGACTGTTATCGAGGCACCATCCTTAACTGGTGTGAAGCTATGTTGGTGAATGTAAAAGGCCAACTAACTAGAGAAAAGAATGGACAAGTAAAAAACTTTGGATACGGTTTCTTGGTTGTGAGATTTGGTGTAGAGAGGGTCCCTATGTTGGTCCCAAAACAACTTTCTATTGAGTATGGTCTTCCTCGAGAGCCTAGGATAATGCGTTGGATTGCAGTAATGGCCCGTCATCCTGAGGAGGGTTCAGAGGTTGTTCGATTTCTACCTGAGTATTTTTGTTGGTTGAGAAACCAACTTTTTATGATTCAGGATTTTCCATATGCTGGGATGGATTATCGTGGTGACCCAGACATGACTCTTCCACTAGGAGAGCAGTGGGATGATTCAAGTAAAATCATTTTCAACACCTTCTAAGTTTTAACTATTTTGTTTTTGTTTTTAAAATCGTCCAAAAATAAAAATAAAAAGTTTTAAATGCAGATGTGGGTCCACGACGACCAGCCACTCTCCAGCCTTATGAGAGGAGGCACCCAGCTGTAGTAGCATTGGCCCCACAGGACCAATCTACAGAAACCACTGTTCTAATACATCTTTTTTGCAATGTAGGACATACAAAATGCTTATTTGGCGGGAACGTGAGTATGAGGATGTGGATCTTGCCGCATTAATTCATCCACCGACAATATGGGCATTGAAAGCATGAAAACTGTTTAAATTTTGGGCCATACCAAGCATGAGGGCCCACGTAGACTTCTTGCAATGGCTGGTAGACAGGTGGAACATACAGGACCAATGTTTCATGATTGGCGACCACCGGCTCAAAATTGAGCTAGAGGACATATATTTCTTGATTGGTTTGCCCAAGAGAGGCGAACAATTATCTCTTTTCGAGACTAGGCTAGGTGGCCAGTTTGTCGCTAGTCTCCGATTAGAGTTTTGAAATGATCAAATAGAGGACAAATGGATCGATATTAAAACTATCGACCATCCTGAACTTAAAGTTATTGCGTTCACTATCACCAAACTATGTGGGAGTGCAGCATTGCATGTAGCTACCGGATCCCAGATGCGAATGGCAGTAGATTGTTATCGAGGTACCATCTTCAACTGGTGTGAAGTTGTGTTGGCGAACGTAAAAGGCCAACTAACTAGAGAAAAGAATGGACAACTAAAAAACTTTGGATATGGTTTCCTGGTTGTCAGCTTTTCTCTAGAGAGGGTCCCTATGCTGGTCCCACAACAACTTTCTATTGAGAATGGTCTTCCTCGAGATCCTAGGATAATGCATTGGGTTGCATTAATGGCCCATCATCCTGAGGAGGGTTTAGAGGTTGTTTGATTTCTGCCTAAGTATTTTCATTGGTTGAGAAACCAACTTTTGTGATTCATGATTTTCCATATGCTGGGATGGATTATCGTAGTGACCCAGACATGACTCTTCCACCAAGGGAGTAGTGGGATGATTCAGGTAAAATCATTTTCAACACTTTCTAGGTTTTAACTATTTTTTTTTTGTTTTTTAAATCGTCCAAAACTGAAAATAAAAAGTTTTAAATGGAGATGTGGGTCAACGATGACCAGCCACTCTCCAGCCTTATGAGAGGCGAAATCCAGCTATAACAGTACCGACCCCATAGGACCAATCTACAAAGACCCTGACCGAATTGGAGAATCATCTAGAGCGTTTGACAGCAGATATTCCAGAGACTGGCATAGATGATATTCCACTTAGGTTACAACGATATGTGATTGGGGTCCCAGGACCTTTTAGGAGGCTCTTTTGTAGGGTGGCCTGAGCAGTGGTTTCTTATCGTGATCATCACTAGGGATAGGATGATCGCTTTTGTAGACTCACACGGCATTTTATCTCTTTTGTATTATCATTTTTGTCGATCATAAGGTGGTTTTCAACCTATGATTGAGGATGATGTATATTTGACACACTTCTATACTATGATATATCACTATTATTGGCTATCTTGTGTAACATGTTATTGAATTTGTTTTAAATTTACTGTTTTGATTATTGAAAATGTTTATTTATCATACGAGAAGCAATTGCATCTGCTAATGTATTTAAATATTTTGGAATATGTCGATATTCAATGTAGTCAAATTCATATTCGAAGAGACAAACTCTCAAAAATAATCTTAATAACACTAGATTTCTAATGGCATAAACCCTGTTAAGCTATAATATAACGAATTCAGAATCTAACCTAACAATCAAACCCTGAATCCCCAATGAGATGGATTCAGATAATAATTCAATCACTGCACTATACTCTGCAATGTTATTCGTTGTTTGACCGAGGCTTACCCCATGCATAGATACTAACTCATTAGAGGGTGAATAAATAACCCAAGCTGTGGAGAAATGTTCCATGTGCTACGATAAGTACCATCAGCAAAACCAATGTATGTTTGAAGAAACATCGACATCTGCAATATCAAGAGTAAAATCAAGATAAGCAAGAATAACGATAAAAGAACTCTTTAAACTAGGCATACCTTTCTAATCTAAAACACACTAGCTATAAAGAAACTAATCTAACAAAAATCTCCACACCAAAATATAAGCATAATATCTCTTTAGATAAAGCCCATTTTTGGATTTACCCAAAGAGACATCGTTAAAATCTACCAATTCATAGGCCCCTTTTGGCAGCTTTCGTTTAACAATATAAGGACCATGCCACATAGGTGCAAATTTTCCAACCCCTAGCTTATCATTTGCTTGATCGTATAGTAAAACTAGGTCTCCTTCCAAAAAATTACAAGGTGTAACATTTCAGTCGTACTGAGATTTTATCCGTTTCGCATGAGTCTCGATTGCTAATGCAACATTGCATCGATTCTCATCTAACTGAGCTAAGTACAAAAAACGTTTCTCCTCTTCATAAGTGGCTGGGAGTAATTCTATGGCTATTTGCAATGACGGAATTTCGCATTCAATGGGTAACACTACTTCCAAACCATAAACCAGTTGAAAAGGAGTGAAACCAGTTGATGTTTTTACTAAGGTTTGATATGCCCAAAGTGCTAAAAATAATATGTTATGCCAATTGTACCTATGAATACCAATGATTCATTGGATCATAGTGACTAAAACTTTATTGATAGCTTCAACCATACCATTAGCCTGTGGGTAATATGGCGTAGAACTATCGTGAAGTAGGCCAAGTTGATCTGTCAGTTCAGTTATCATGATGTTTTGAAAATGACTTCCATGATCAGTAATAATAGCTTGAGGAACATCGAATCTAGCAATTATATGATTGAAAATGAAAATTGCGGTAGTTTTTCCGTTTGCCAAATATGTAGGCATTGCCTAAGCCCACTTAGTAAAATAATCTACCGCTAGGATGATATACACATGCCCCTCGACTGAGTGAGGGTTACATGTAATAAAGTCAATGCCCCACTGTGCAAAAGGACCGATAGCAATTATAGGGTGGAGAAGAGTGGGTGGAGCACACATCTTATGATAAAAAATTTGACAATTATGTCATTTCCGGACTGCATAGATACAATCTTTGAATAAGGACAGCCAGAAATAACCAGTGTGCAATATGTTTTGGGCTGTGGCATACCCAAACATATGACTGCCACATGCTCTAGAGTGACAGTCATTCAGAACCTTTTCAGCTGCTTCATGAGTTAGACAACGTCGGAAAACATAATCTGCCCCACGACGATAGAGTGTATCTCCAATAATATTGTATGGTTTGGATTGCAAACGTATTTTCCTTCACTGAGATCATGAGATTTCAAGCCAAAAATATTGGGTTTGGAGATAAACAATAATACCTCCATACCCTGGATCAAGAGTATTGATAAGAAACCAGGATTCATCCGCAATTCACTCTTCTGCCAAAGTTTCAGTATCAGTACATGGGAAAACACACATTAGTTCCGCAAAAACCAAAGATTTCTTTGCCTTTGATTTTTCAAATTCCAAGTCAAATTCCTACAGGATAACTATCCATTTGGAATACTTGCCCACTAGTAATTGTTTGGTCAAGATATACATCATAGGGTTACAGTCAGAAATTACCGTGGTTTTGTGTAATAAGATGTAGTGATGA